>CAJUYI010000217.1:211542-235425 GCA_910591695.1 Galerucella pusilla | reverse complement strand
CTCCTCTCCTTTCGTATCCGGGATTATGGATGCAGGTATTCTGTGGTTTCCCTGCATCTCAAATTCCGCAGTTAATCTGCGATACATTCTGGTAATTAGCTAAATGGTCATCTCATAGGTGTACTGCCACAGCCATAGACTTATTGGTTTGATAAGTCTATAGCAACAGCTGTCCTCTACCACGACCGTAAATTCACTAGTTTTTTTAAATCAAATCCCGGAGAAGATTTAATCCTATAACAAGGTGGAAACAAAATTTGCTTTCCAATGAAGGATCAATCCAAATTGAAATCATGATCGAACAAAAAATGATTCTCGTATGATTGCATTTTGCATTTTATCTATTTGGGATACAAACAGGACAAACCCAAAAAAGTATCCACTAATAGTTACACATAATTCTACGAATGAGGTAATAAAGAAAATATAAATATCATCATATAACTACATTGAATAAAAGTAAGTACAGGTATACAAAAGAAAGAGAAAAAAGAGAGAACAAGAGTAGGTAATAAAACAAAATTAAATAAGCAAGAAATAGTATTTCAGTAGTTTTTTAATCAAATCTGTACTGTGGTAAAAAATATCCATTTCGACAATACTGGACAATTTATTATAGGTATTTGCTATTCTGTGAGCAGGAGAGTTTAGAAAATAATTGGTGAGTGCCTGATGTGTGATAAAGGTATAATTGTTTCTAGTTGAGTGGTTGGGAATACGAAGTGTTATGAAGTTTGTAAGTTCAAGACAATCTATATTATTGAGGATTTTATGAATAAACAGTACATTCGCAATTTGCCTACCATGATGCTCTAGTGAAATTATGTTTAAATTAGAACGAATACGTTGCCTATCCACATCAGGATAAAATTTTCTTTCACAATATGAAATAATCTTGTTCTGGACTGTTTCTAATTTTGAAATATAGACCGAATAACGCGGGTTCCAAATAGTAGAACCAAACGTTAATATACTATTTACGTATGCCATATATTATAAACTAACGGTAAGAGGATTTTGACGTTCGAAACATGTTCTGTATATGAAGCCCAACTGCTGATTAGCTTTTCTAGTTATATTACAAATTATTATCAATAACGCTGAATGGTACAATAAATATGAAGACGACTATATATTTCCACTGCAGGCTGAGTAAACAGCTGAAACCTATTCAAAATTAACGCGTTTGCCGTTGACAAATAATGTGACTCTGATAGGTTACACTCATAATAAACATTTTCCAAGTACGTCATAGTGACTAATATCTGTCACCGGACAACCTTCACACCATTGACGTATTAAAGATGGACCAGCTTTCACACATTATCAAAGTTTGTTCAACTATCCTTTGCCGTTACGTCATAATATGTGACGTATTCTGCTGTTTCACGTTTTTCTTGTATAGTAACAGTAACCCAATGGTTTGTGGTTTGTATTCTTCAAATTTTATCTGCAATATTGGTTTGCCTGTTATAAAATTATAAAAAGGATAATTCGTCCATAACAATCCCCAATTTTCGTTGTGATGTCTGATTCTGAAGCTGAACTGGTATTAATGGTAGTTAACATGTCACATAAATCAGTTGATTCAAATTTACATTTATATATTTTAGGCTTTGTGGGATGGACCATGTAATAATTTTTCTGATTTTGACTCTATATAAACAAAACACAACACCATAACCTAAAAGTGCTTGTTGCACCAAGCTCGTTGATAGTGCATGAGGGGAAAGGGGATATTATACAATGTTTTGGTTGCAACATAAATCAAAAGCAAGTCATGTGCGAGTGGGCGAGTACCATACAAAGTACCGTATCATTTCGAAAGGGTTCTCTTAATAGTATATTACGTAACAAGAGTTGTAAGTAACTCATTACGCACGAAATGAAAACATAAATTTCATGAGTGCGTAATGGGATTACAACTCGTGTAACGAACTATACTTTTTCTACGCCCATCTACTTTCTTCTGAGTGCTCATAATTTCATCTTTTTTACTACTAACAGACATATTCGTAGGTAAAGTTGAGAAAATGTTCGGATTCTACACTTACCGACTTAAAATTCGATCCATTCAAAATACTGATTGATTTAAAAATGCTCTTACTTTCAAATGCGGAAGCTGATTCATTTGAAATTTATAGCAGCTTTTAGATAAAATACTGCAGTTTTAAGATTATTATTCGGACATCTAAAAGTAATTCAGTATTCGCTGAATATACAGGGGGGAAAAGAAAACAATTTTTTCTCCTACGTTTGACGCACCCTGTAGGTTAATTCTGCTAGTAGATCGGCACACAATTAACTTTATCAAGAAGACTGATTTGTTTCCAACATTTTGTTTTTTTATTTACCCCAATATCTTAATTATTTGTTTGTAAAATGTGACGGTTTAAAGAAAATGCAACATTTTAGAAATGGTCATAATTTAAATGACGGTAGAGAATAAACTAAAAAATAAGTAGAGTGTTATGGCCAACTCACAATATGACAACTGTCAAATATTCGTTACTTGCAATTGCAGTTTAATTATCAGTATTTAATTCAACATCATGGTTTTAACACCTACTGATGCTGCACGAGCAGTTACTCTGGTACAAGACGGTAGGTTTCAGTATTATGCTTCTAGAATATTGGGTGTAGCGTCCAGAGAGCTGTACAACGTTTCAATGAAACTGGTAGTTTTGCGAGAAAGAAATACTACTGCTGTCATGGCTCGAAGTCGTTTGGAAGAAGTAGCTGTTAGCGAAATAACGATTCGAAGGCGATTACGAGAACATGGATTACGCTCCAGAAGACATGCAACTGGTCCGGAGTTACTTCGATTTGCCAGGGAGCATCAACATTGGAATGTCGACTGGAGTAAGATTTTATTTTCTGACGAGTCAAGGTTTTGTTTTACGTTCTCCAGATGGCCGTGAAAGAATATACCGAAGAAGAGGCGAAAGGTTTGACCAAGCAAATTTTTCCACAAGACTCAGTTATGGAGGAGGATCGGTAATGGTTTGGGGCGGCATAAGCATGGACACTCGTACTGATTTAGTCATGGTTGGCGGCGGAGCAATGACAGCTAACCGATATATTCGTGATGTGCTAGATTCACATGTAATTCCATTTGCACCGTTTATAGGAAACGAATTCATGTTTATGCACGACAACGCTCGACCACATATTGCGAGTATTGTATCTCAATATTTGGACGAAACAGAAATTCAAAGGATGAACTGGCCATCACGTAGCCCAGACCTCAATCCAATTGAGCACGTCTGGGACATGATGGAAGACGAGTTCGTAACCAAGTTCCTTCTCCAAGTAATTTGATTTTTTTGAGAGATGCTTTGGTCCAAGAATAGGATCAGATTCACCAGATGGAGATTCGACATCCAATAGAGGGTATGCCACGACGCATTGAGGCAGATATTCGCGCTCGTTATTAATTTGTAATAATTATTAGTTTATTTGTTGTTTGATTTGTTTATAAAATTATATATCACTCTGCTAAAACTGAATAAAAAAATTAAGAATGTTGCATTTTCTTTAAACCGTCACATTTTACAAACAAATTAAGATATTGGGGTGAATAAAAAAACTAAATGTTGGAAACAAATCAGTCTTCTTGATAAAGTTAATTGTGTGCAGATCTATTGGCAGAATTAACCTACAGGGTGTGTCAAAAGTAGAGGAAAAAATTGTTTTCTTTTCCCCCCTGTATATCCAGCGAATACTGAATTACTTTTAGATGTCCGAATAATAATCTTCAAAAACTACAGTATTTTATCTAAAAGCTGCTAAAAAATTCGAATAAATCAGCTTCCGCATCTGAAAGTAAGAGCATTTTTAAATAAATCATTATTTTGAATGGATCGAATTTTAAGTCGGTAAGTGTATATTTTGTTACAAAAATTGACAACATAAATGAGATGGTGCTTATTCCCATATCAAAAATACGCGTATTATTTTTTTTGAAATTATATAATGTGTTGCCGACATTTAGGGGCATCACTGTTTCAATCTAAAATGTATTTCTGTAATGCTAAAAGCTTTTATGTTTTTTCATTGATTAAAAGTATGTAAATGAACCAAATGAAGTAGTACGTAAATAAAAATTTGATGGTAATTTAATTAAACCAAGAAGTTTAAGTTTTCTTCTCAAAACGCACGAGTATGTTATGAGATCTTATTACGTGCATGTTATTGTGAAGCCGCGTCCACATTATGTCGAATGGTGTCGATCGACATTCGACTATTGTAAAACTCCGTCCACATTATGGATCGTCAATGTCGGGCGACCATCCACACTGTATCGACAATGTCGATCGACCTTGTCTATCGACACCATTCGACATAATGTGGACGCGACTTTAAATGTCATTTACAAGGAATGTTGACAGTGCGATTTTTGACGATTACAGACATGGGTGTAGAAAAACTATTTTTTGCGCGATCGATCTTTTTTGTTTATTTACAGCATCGGTTGTCAGGACGGTATGTTGTGTTCACTGGTTTCTAAGTCTAACACGTCGGTTAGTGATTTACTTACTGTTCAGACGTCGGTATGTGAATTACTTACCGACGTCTTAGCCCTACATACATTTAAGTGGTCCTAAATAATTGATTACTTCATTCATTACACAAAAGGAACAAAAAAAATTAGAAGATTTATATTTTTTTATTGAACAGAACATTATAAAAAGTGATAAATAAATAAAAACAATTTCACCAAAATGCAAATTATATTTTAAACTGAAGTATAAATGCCACTTTTGACATTTCGTTGAATTATTTTATTAAGAATTTATTTCAATATGATCGCGCAAAAATGGTATAAGCATCTTGAACGTTAAGGGTAATACACCGGTCTCCAGTAAAATTGGCAACATTGCTGTCGACCGGTAAACAATCCTTACCGTTCTTAATACTTAATATACTATAATGAATATTGTTGTAGATTAAATAATGTACGTTATTTTCTGATCTCAGAAAATTCGTTATCAGCTATAATATAGCAAGAACTTTGATAATTTGCTATAATATTGTCACAGATTTCGAAAGCGTATTGCCTGGTGGGCGGAGGGTTGATACCTCAAACATGTTGAAAGTTATGGCCTATGTTTTGTATAAAAATGTGTAGTGGAGGAGCAGATTTAGCAAGACTCCCATCGCATTTGTGGTTTTTATTTCACCCGTAATACACAGACAAGCAAGCTTTTGTGTACGACTCAATAACCTTATAGTTCCCACTTGCAGTGTCTTCGTCCTAACCATAGCTATAATTTTTCTAACATCCCTTATGTATAGCCCTGGGGTATTCCCCACATTTTTCTGAATCTGCCGAGGGAATGGTAGCTTTCTCTGTCTTCTTTCTCAATTCACTTTTGTTTTCGATTAAAATTTAAATCTATCTGAAGGTTGTCCATGATCATCTGCTTAAGACAACATGCAGCGGCATGATAATGTCACTTGAAAACGCGTTATTGAGAGATTTGGAGCTGCTCTGCAGCTCGACGTGTGTTTGACTTGTTCACATTAGACCTGATTGTAACACCTCAGCTTAGCAAGTAAGGCAGGCTCAAAAAAATTAAGCTCGCTGCACCGTTATCTAAGCGGAACTTATATTCACGAAAATTCATGCATATGTTTGTCCATTCAAGTGAGGCGTACCGTATTGTACGTGGCATTACTAAGAAAAACATGGTAAAATGAGAGATTGGAATTATCGGTTGTACTTACATTAAAGCCAAACTGGTGCAATCGGCCATTCATTGGAAATTGGGTATAACTTATTGGATATGTTTGTTTAGACTGCATTGAAACAACACAAACCACATTCAGAAAATCGGAGATGGTGTACGAACACTTCATAGTATTTCTCTTTGAAAAACGCACTCGGTACATCGCGACAGCCGCGTTAAAATTGCCGTCGCGGAACTCTTAAGCCTAACGGATTGTTGTGTCTAATTGTTGATAAAGGCAATCTACGTAAAATAGTAAATAATAATTTCAAAATGCAGAAATCTAAAAAATATTAAGATGAAAATTTGTTGGTCAAGAACTTGTCATACACGCTTTAAGATCGAATTTAATCAGGGCGCAACGCAAAAAAGTTCGGTGACCTATTTTGCCAAAATCGCTGTCAACCAATTTGCATGACCAGCTTGGACATCTTTCCTATTTCCGCTTAGGGGAAAAAAAGAAAAAATATTCACAAGATTTGAATGTTGACGCCATTTATCTCTGGAAAGCGTTATCGAATAATCGTTCATAGGACAAACCCCCATTACTTTCACGTATACCGACGATTCCTCAAGTAATTAATATCAAACCAGAATCACCCTCTATATGCACAAAATGAAAATTAATAACGGCATGAGCTGAAACCAGCTACGTGGTTTTTCCATAGTACATTGCGTCGTTGATAATGAGGCATGAAAATGTGATAATTTTTAGATAAAATATGACTTCAACAGTAATTATACTGCAATAATTATCGTTAAAAAAATAATTCCAGGCCATTTCTTAATGAGTCATTGCACACGTAATATACTAGTAAAATAGCTAATTAAGTAAATATGTGGATATTTAAAAAAAATGGTAATTGTAGAAATTTAAAAACGTTTAAATTAGTTTACAAGTTTGATTAGGACTGAAATATTAAAATGTAGTACAATAGTATGGAACATCAATAATTTCAAAGTAACCTTAAATTTGGTAATTGGCAATAGGTGATATGCTGTAGGTTATAGAATAAAATACATAATATGATACTAGAGGAAATTACTAGATTATGATTGAAAATATATAATAAATAGATATAGGTAGGTACCTGAGTTTTTTTTGTAAATCAAGTATTGAAAAACATATTCGGTAAAGTACTCACTGAGGTAATACTAGCAAATATTTAATTGATACTGGAAAATGATTCTAGAACTGTGAATGACTAACATTTCTTCGTGCATCTCACCTCACGCATTAGTTCGTGAAGAAAATAATATTAAACTTCTGGTTTTTGATTAAACCTTCGGTAGTAGAAAATTCCCTTTGAAATATTATTTCGGTACGCTACTATGACCGGACATAGGAAATTAGTGGCTTTCAAAATAAAATCGTTCAGGTTACATTACATTTGAGAACTATTCCTTACCTAAGCAGTAAGTTGTACACTGTATCTAAAATTAATCTATCTTCAATTCAAGTATAAACATTAACAAGATATACTTCCAAGGATTTTAATCCAAATACCCCCGTCTAAGTAGTTATAAATAAGATATTGTAAGTTGTATGCGTTTTAAAAAACATTTTCATTTATATTTTATAAGGGTGTGTAAATTAAAACGTTGCCATAGAAATTATTCGGAAATAATAGTATTCCCAAGATTTAGAAAAAAATTTTTTTTAAAGTTTATAGCTAAAATTCTGAACACCTAAAAAGCGAAACCATTGGGGCTCGGGACTCGTTAATCCGTCACATAAGCGCTACGGATAGTTCCTATTCAGCCATACTGTTTGGGTCCTCGTTCTCTAGGTACCTAGAGTGATGGAGACCTGACACTCGTGTGTACACCTATCTCACCTGCTAGTTCTTGAGCCTGATGCCTTGCCTGGCTACGCCTATCTCACTCTTCTGACGAGCCTGCTCAGGTTATATATTTGGAACTTTGAAAGCAATCGGGACCCGAATTATCATCACCATTAACCGCGACAGCGTCTTACAAGTTAAACAATCAGATTTTGATTTTCAAAAACTAAATTTCAAAATGATAAAAAGTTTCCTCTGATATTTCTTGGTGAAACTCCCTCAGATATTTTTTGGTGAAATTACCCCATTTCCCTGTAAACCGGGGCTCTCATTTTCAAGGTTCCAAGAGATTGTATTAATAGTAGGTGAACATGGGGCAAGTACACGCTACGTCATCTGACGGTAGCCTTGAGAAAAACAAGAGTTTTCTGTACTAAATACGTTATTTGATAATGATTTAGTGTTTTTTCGACGTTGTTTTAATTGCTTGGGTAGGTATTCTAATAGTAGATATATTACACACCGAGGTGGGAAGAGTTTTATTACTGATGAGAGATTAGTAAGTCAACCAAGACGCGCAGAGTCGAGGTTAGCTATTATCTCGAGACAGGAATGAAACTTCCTACCGAGGTTTGTATACTATTTTATTTGCAACAATCATAACCCGATCAAAATTAATAAATCTCTGTTCCATTCTGAACACACCTAAAATATCACATTTGACAACTGTCACCAATATAAAAAAATGTCAGATTAAGTCTAATGGATACGAGGTTCGCGAATATAATAATATAATAAAAAGAAAAATATCATCCGATGGAGAATTGATGGATTGTACCCTTTCTGATGCAGAAAATATGGAAGTTCTGTATTGGATCAAACTTCAAGAAGCGTGAAATCCCTTTAATGCAATCAATTTAACTATTCTCAAATAATGGAGTTTTAAAGATATTCAAACAGATTATCTATACGAAAATTATAAAATAATTAGTACACCTCCTGTAGATATGAAACTATATCATATCGTTAAAATGCAGTTGTTTCCAGCGAAAATAGGCCAAGGCCACGACTGCAATTTTTAACATATTAAATGAAAACATAGATTAAAACCATTATTATTTTAAATAAACGAAGCTAGTGGACTAAATTTATTTTTAATTTCCACTCGACTTAGACAAGCGTAAGTAATAATAATAATTAGCTTTTATATGCGGACAAAAACAGATAAAATGTTATATCAGGACTTACCTTGAATGCTTACGTCGGTACACAGCTTAACTAATGCTATAAAATGATTAAAACCACTAACTAAATATTAATAAACGGTGATAGGTGATAGGTGACTGCATCTGGAAATTTGCTATTGAAAGATGAATACGTTTGGCTATGAATGTGAACGTGAACGCGTGTCAAATGGGAAACCGACACGAATAATGTTATGTATGTACATATTACGATATGGTGTGGGTGCTTGGAACATTTTTTTCTAACGAAGCGCAGGCAACGTTTCATCGAAATATCTAAGAACCGAAATTCTGAAATTGTACGCAAGCGCGAATTGTTATTTTCAAAAATGTACGCATATATTTACTTCTAATGCTAAGTGTTGAAAAATTTTATTTCCGTATGCATTTTAACAAGAATGTAAGGTTTAATGTTATAAGAAACGTACCAATAATTGTACGTTACAATGAAATTGGTAGAATTCATAAATTTTTTCTCGCTAAAAATATCACAAAAAATGTAAACATGTAACGTAAAAAAGTAATAAAGAATGGTATTACTTAGGTCATTCGGAAAATTGGTGAAACATTTGTGGAAGTTTACTTTTGATGATTTTATATATTTGAGGCCAGGAGTAAGCCGCTGAGCATTGCGGGAATTGCACAAAAATTGCACATGCATTGTGCATTCACCTCAAATAGGTCTTGTAAGAACTGCAAGAAAACTCAAAAATACAACTTAAGTGGAATGTCTATAATCTAGACAACGACTTAATGGTGCGGACAAACGTGCAGGAGACATTTACTGTTGTCGATATATGGTTTTTATACGATAGTCACATTTATCAAAGCTGCTTTATTAATCGAAAAACAACAGATTCCTTGGATTTGAACGTCTTGATGTTATTCTTGAGAAACCACGCCACAGTCTTCGATTCACCATTTGGTGAGCGGTATCTGGGTCATGGAATGATTAGTCCACATTTACCTGATGCATAGATTTGGGGCATGATGAAACATAAATATTTCACTCGGAAAACACGCCTGCGATTATTCCAGAACTACAAGAAGGAATTAAAAATGTTTTCCAGCAATTATAGACCAGTGCCGAAGCCTTAAAAAATGGTGAAAAGTGAAAAAAAATAATAGTAGGATGAAACCCATCAGAAAAGGATATGATAAAATTGAAAGGAAAAATTAATTACGGGTGATCCGAGTTCGGGAAGTAGGAGGATGTGAGTTTTTAAGGGTTGAAAATAGTTTGTCTCGAAAAAAGTTCAATGGCAAAGTTGTGGGTAATAAAAAGATCTACAACTTTTGTATACACAACTTTTTCACATAACCTCAAAATGTATTTAAAAAAGTCGAATAACCAAGTTTTTGGTTTTTTATTTCTCTTATTCAAAAATAATTTTCATTCGAAATTTGGTGAAAACTTTCCTTATCATATCCCAAATACACTGTAATTTATTTGATTTGAAATATTCATTTTTTTTTTGACTTATAATCAAAAAAGCACCCCAATTTTCAATCAAAAAGTTTCGCGTCAAAATATCAGCTTTTTTCGAAAAGTCGGTGGGCTTTTTGTTCGTTGAAATCTCTACTTTCGGATGGTGTAAAAAAATATACATTACCATAGTAAGTGTTCTCAGAAAATACGAAAAACTTGAATTCGAAATTTTTTTTAATCATTATGTACAATTTGGAGCTTTTTCTTAAAATTTATACTTCAATTACTCAAAAAACGTAATATTTCATGTTACATTCATAGACGAAAAAATTGCAAATCAAAATACACTACTATACTTAATTAACAAACAAATAAGTTAATAATGTTAAAATTCAATAATACATCTACAATATTTTGAAAAAGTTGTAGAATCTTCTTTAAATAATATTTTTTTGTAAATGCCTATTTATTGCTGTTTTAAGATAATTTATAAACCTGAGTGACCTACGGTGAATTCTAATGCATTTTAAGGTGTTTCATAGAGATGTGGGTTTAAAGTAACGTAATCTAAAAAATGGATTACAATTAATCAAATCTATTTATAAATGTTAAAATGAAAAAATATAAGTCCATCAAGGTTTAAAAGAAATCTATTGGCAGAAATTTAATCATCCTTCATTTTGGCAAACCTCCCACCGACAGAAGGAGCAGCAGAACAGCATTGTTACAGGGCATATTATCAGCTCCAAACTTTTTTGGGCAACGAATTGACAGCAAAAGATTGGGACTGGAAGCAGCATCAACGTGGTATTATGCCCAAATTCACAAAAAAGGATTCAATTCCGGAAGTATTGCTCAAAACTATTTGCTGCAGCTGTGAAACTGGGTGTGGCAGTTCAAAATGTGGCTGCCGAAAACATGGTTTCAATTCACAAATTTATTTACAAATTGTCATGGTTCTGAAAATTGCTCCAATATGGAAGAAAAAACCTACAAGGAAGTGAATGATTCAGATGAAGAACTAATGCAGACTGGAAATAACATTGAAGACGATTTCGAAGATGAACAGTTACTAGAGTTGTGAAGGTTTGTCGAGTCTAACGATGAAGAAATGCCATCAAAGAACTAAAAACTAATGGATAAGTGGTTACAATTCAAAATAATGTATTCATAAATAACAAGATTAACGTTTTCCAAAATATTATAATGAATAACGAAATCACAATGAAGAATCTAAATTCAATAGTAGGTACGATTCACATGTATATTTACATTTAATGAGATTTTCTATGGCATGAATGTAATTCGAATTTAATGAATGAACTTTTCAACCCGAACAAATTGGAGCCATCACATTTTTTCAATGGAATTGTACAAAGTAATTAAAAAAAGCTTCGAGTTTTTTCAAATTTTCCGCATTTTCTGAGAACATTTCCCATAGTAATGTATATTTTTTTCACCCCGTCCAAAAGTAGCTGAAAAAAGCTGATATTTTGTACTGACAGTGTTACGTCACAACTGTTCGGTACAGAGTTGACTTAAAGGACAAAAAAAATAGTGCTGAATCGGGACGATAGGGACAATAAACAGTTGGACGCACGCGGATGGCACTCGTGGGTTTTTCTGGAGAGCTAAGGGTCGTGGATATATTTGATAGGAGTTAATTAACGAGAGATTTATTAAAGGGAGCCAGAAATTCCAATTTACAGAAAAATTTTCAAAAACTGCAATATCACTGGAGAAGCGGAATAAATACACATTAAATTGCTTTTCTCAAAGCGAAGTATCACATATGGTGTCTTCAGAGGGGAGGTGTCTGTGGAAAGTAGGGATGTACTCACTGAAACGCGATCATTATGGTAACCAGTTTAATCAACACAATATATTTTGACTAGCGTCAGTGGTTGAAATAATAAAAAAACTTATGCTATAGATACGTGAGAAACAGTAACAAATTAAGGTTCAAGGCCTTACATGCAATTCTACACAAAAACTAAAATGTCCTGGGGTGTACTTGTGTCTTGTCTACATAAAACGAGTACGTACACACCTTGAGATATTATTATCGATAAATTTGTTAACAAAAAATGATCACTCAACACTACATTCGGTAATTGTTCGAGATATAGTCATAGTTTGCAGTGAACAAACTATCTTGACGATAACGTGGTTAGGCACAAATATAAAATTAAAATTATATACAAACTGCGGATAAATGCTGCTGAGGTTGCAAATTGAACAAAGATATAAATTTTAATACTGGTGAAATTATTTTCCGTTTACGTATAAAAAAAATTAGGTTTATGAACAAAACCACGATAATATGATTTCCTCTATCAAAAAAAAGTTATTAAAGTTTCTTCAATAATTCTCCGTATGATTTAAGAAAACTTGTACTATAAACAACAAACTAAAAAAAATTTATACTATAATCGAACTCTCGTTATTGAAGGCAACAGGACGGAAAATAGTTTTCCCTTACGAGAAGTGTGCACACCGGTTTTCTTAACCCTGCAGTAGACGCGCCCGGACTGAGGGTCCGATCGAAAAGTCATGCGCTGATAACTTTTATTTCACAAACGTTACTCTGTCTAGGTTTTAAGTATTTGTTAGAATTGCTGTTGTGTACAATAGTCTTGCAAGACACAGCTTAGAGTTCAGTAGTTCAGATTATTTTTTAATTTTCGGATTGTGAGTCCGACGCGTCTACTTAAGTTATATTTATTCACCAAGGCAGAATTTTGAGAATCAGGTAAAATAATTTAATATTTTATTATACTTGCTCTAAAACTAATTTAATTTTTTGTTCATCATGTGTGATTATGAAAAAGAACAGAACCGGCTTCGAAAGCTTATGGAAGAGGTAGAAACTGACCCTGAGTCAGAAAGTGATATCGAGGAATCTGAAAATGAAGATGATTTCGTTGAGGAAAGATTAGAAGATTCAACCAGCGAACAAGATTTGAGTGAAACCGAGTATGAACATAATGATGATTTCATCGATAAAAATGATCCCTTTTTTATCGGTAAAGATAACCTTACCAAGTGGAAAAAACATTGCGCGCCTAAAACCAGAAAAGGTAAAACTAGAAGTGAAAATCTAATAAAAATTTTACCAGGAGTACCTCGTAATCTTCGCCATTTAAAATCTCCTATTGATATATGGAACAGATTTTTTACCAATGAAATTCTCAACACTATAGTTACGTACACAAACCAAAAGATAGAAGCAGTGTCCTCCAGGTTTGTTCGTGATAGGGACCACAAACCAACTAATATTGCTGAAATTAAAGCACTATTGGGCTTGCTTTACCTTGCGGGTGTTCGTAAAGCAAATCGTCTAAATACTGAAGATCTTTGGAAGACCGACGGTACAGGAATCGAAGCCTTCCGCTTAACAATGAGTATAAGTAGGTTCAGATTTCTAATGCGGTACATACGATTTGATGATCTATATACTCGTGACCAGCGCAAAGAACTTGACAAGCTAGCCCCTATTAGGGACATTTTTGACCAATTCATTGATAGCTGCAAAAGGAATTATGTTCATTCTGAGTACGTCACGGTGGACGAAAAATTAGAAGGATTCAGAGGCCGATGTAGCTTTCGGCAATATATACCCTCCAAACCAAATAAGTACGGTATAAAAATTTTTGCACTTTGTGATGCCAAAATGTTCTATACCAGTAACATGGAGGTTTACGTAGGTATGCAACCGGATGGTCCGTACAAAAAAGACAATAGTGGTAAATCCATAGTAGAACGTTTGTGTGAATCTATATATGGATCAAACCGCAATGTAACAACTGACAACTGGTTTACGAGCTTACCTCTTGCTACAAGTCTCAATTCACACAAACTTACTTTATTAGGGACAATCCGCAAAAATAAAAAAGAATTGCCCCTAGAGTTTGTACAAGGAAAGAGACCAATTGGAAAAAAAAATGTTTTGCTCATATCTTCTCTCCAAAATGATGATGCTATAAATTCAGATACCGGTAAGCCGGAAATTATTGAATGGTATAATACTACAAAATGCGGAGTAGATGTGGTGGACCAATATTGTGCACAATATAACGTTGCCAGAAATACAAGAAGATGGCCTCTTGTAATATTTTATAGTTTGATGAATGTTGCTGGGATAAACAGACTTATAATTTATTCTGCAAATAATCCAAATTTAAAAATAAAACGTAGAAATTTCCTTTTTGAACTCGTTCAGTCTTTATTATACGACCAGCAGGAAATACGTGCGACTTTTCCAAATTTGCCGAAAAGTCTAAAGGTGAGACTTCACGAACTTTGCGGAATAGAAGAAGAAACGGATTCACTACAACCGACGGCTAACAAAAGGGGACGTTGCAGTATTTGTCATTCCAAGAAAAATCGTCCTACAAAATATTTTTGTATATTCTGTACAAAATATCTATGCTTGGAACATGCAAGTATTATTTGTAATAATTGTTCTCATGAAAAGGGTCCTGAAAATTAGGATGCACAAAATGTTTTTACCAATCATTTATTACTGTTTTTTATTCATTTATTTAATATTTGTTAAGCACAATTACAATTTTATTTTATTTTTGTAACTTTTGTAATATAAAACATTTGTACAATTAACTGAAATACTTTTTTTTGTAATTGGACTGTGAGTCCGGACGCGTCTACTTACGTTATGAAACTGAACGCGTCTACTGCAGGGTTAATTACTATAAAAGATACTACAAGAGCGGCATAAAACACGAATATTATTTAAAACAATAATAATGCTACCAAAAAACTAGTTATCATTATTTAATAGTTCAAACGCGGTATTGTCATTACTATACGGTTCACGAAAAAGGCGTGATAACTCCTCCGAAATTGGTGCGGGGAAGTTGCAGGTTGACGAAATTCAAATTATTATATTGGCAAGATACCTGTATCCGGAAGTTCTGGGCGAATTACCACAATCCTTTTCAAGTAACCAACTTCAATGGATACTTAACAATGAAGATTAACACCGGAAGGCGTGGTTTGTTGATTCGGCGGATTTAACGGTAAGAAAATACTTGCTACAAGTAGAATCGTAATTAATTCGCACTTCGTTATAAAAACGAATCACCAACACTCGGTATTTCACAATAAGGCGGTATACGAATCTCGGAACATCAAACTAAAACTCCGGTGACTGGATTTATTTATCAGGAAACATTAAACAGAAATAGTTTCTAAACAGTAAATATGTACAAACGATACGGTAGATGCGGCATACGATTCTCGGGACGTTGCTAACGTTACGAAACTATCACGATAATCAGCGGAAAACTAAAAATATAAACGATACGGAAGGACGGCGCGATAAATTATCGGTGAACTCAGAAGATTCAACCAATCTTCCTCATCACTTAACGCAGACTGTTTCTCATCACTTAGCGCAGACTTAACGCAGAATGTCTTTCTCTGACGAGATTCGGCTGGAGAGGTAACCTTTAGAATCCCTTTCCCCACGAAAAAATATTACAAGAACTATAATCCTAGGGAATACCCACAAAAAGCGATTGCTGTCATAGCTTTTATTATGTTGAGACGTTTATTGAGACTCTCGGTAAAAACCTATTGTTAGATTTATAAAATATCCATAGCCGATATAAACTACTTTTGAAAACCGGAAATTAGGGTCGTAGCGCATTGGACCTTAATTCTTTGTCGGGATACTTTTATTAATTTTTCTTGGCTGTCGGAATGACCGTATACGAAACATTTGTCCTTACCTTCCAAGGAAAGATATTACGACAGGTCCGTACTAGATAGAAAATATTCGTAAATAATTAATCTATTCAACGGGGCAGAGGATGAGGAAATAAAAACGTTACACAGCCCCCTCCGAAAAGTGAAACCGAGTACACGAAGGATTTTACTAAAAAGAAAAGAAAAACGTTTTTATCAAAGCGAGACTGAAGCAGGATTTAACCTTCAAAAATGAACGATGCGGTATTTGACCACAAAGTCGTCGACGGCAAACGATACGGTGTTTGACAACAAAGTCAACGGCAACAAACGAAATAAACTATATACTATATTTGAGGGGAATGCGACGAGACAGAAACTACTGGGGTCCGTTCTCCTCAGTATCTGAGTCTGCGGCGAGATCATCAGGATCAAAAGCATTGAATGGCTTCAAATCTTTTACGTGCCAGTTACCAGCTTTAGAACCATTTGGACCTTCCAGGCGATAAACCAAATGAGATAATTTCTCTTTAACTGTACATAATATATATATTTCGGCGCGAGCTTCGCTGAAACTTGATTGGCAGCGATAGACAAAACCTTGTTTCGTTGCCACACTTTATCACCAAACTTATAAGATTCAGAGCGCTTTCTTAAATTATAAGTTTTGGCACCACACACAAGGCATGAACGTACATAATTTTGCACATCACGGCGCATCTTGGGCCAACAGAAATGTTCTTGAACACGGGATAAAGTTTTAAAGAAGCCCAGATGGGCACACACAGGGTTCATGGAGAGATCTCATGATATCGAGTCTCTGTGATTTAGGAACCAGGAATTTCCATTCGACCTCATTAGTCGAGAAGGGGAGAGTGGAAGGAACAAATCTGTAAACCATGTCATTTTCTACTTTCCACTGGGAGTGACTATTAGGGGAATTCTAAATTTTAGTGCGAAGACTTTCGTACCAGCGGTCAATTTTTTCGATATTCACTTCTAGAAAATGGATTTCGTTTTTCCAAGCATTAGGGACATTAGGGTCGGGACGGGAGCGGAATCGAGAACGGCATCTAGGAGTGGAATCGGGAGCTGAATCGTCGGAATTCATTCTGATTAAGGCATCAGGTACGTAGTTCCTTTTTGGTGGACCAACACGAAATTGTGTTGCCGGAGGCGCATTGACCAACGGGCTAATTTACCAGAGGGGTTCTTCAAATTGTTGAGCCAAAGGAGAGAATGATGATCAGTGATCACCGTGAAATGAACACCTTCTACATATGGGCGGAATTTTTCAATCTCAAATATCACTGCTAGACATTCACGTTCAGTAACGGAATAGTTACGCTCAGTAAGGGACAACCAACGGCTGGCGTAGGCGATTACTCTTTCGCCACCATCAATTTCCTGGGTTAGGACTGAGCCTAGACCAGAGTTGTTGGCATCACACTGTAAAACAAACGGGAGAGAGAAAAGTGTTGTGCAAGAACAGGGGACGAAATGAGGGCTTCCTTGATTTTTAGAAAGATGCTTCGGCATTTGAATTCCAATCTATCGGTTGAGATTTCTTTATACCTTTCAACAAATCGTTTATTGGGGAAACTAAGGTAGAAAAGTATTTGATAAATCAGCGATACCAGTAACAAAGTCCTATGAAACGTTTAATTTCGGTAGCGGTAGTCGGACGGGGGTAATTATTCATCGCGGGAATTTTTTCAGGGTCGGTCCGTAGGGAATTATCACCCACAATATAACCTTAAAATTTTAGACTTAATTTAAAAAATTCACATTTTCTAACATTCACGACTAAATTAGCCTCTTCTTACTTATCGCGAACTTCTGCGAGGAGCTTAATATGTTCCTCAAAAGTGGGAGTGCATATTATAATGTCGTCCAAATAGCAAAAGATGTTTGGTTCATACTTTGGACCAAGAATGGCGTCTACTAGACGCTGCTGCGTTTGCGCGCTGTTGCAAAAACCAAACGGAACGACAGTAAATTCAAAAAGACAACGACCGGTAATACTAAAAGCCGTTTTTTCGCACGACGACTTATCCAAGTGAATTTACCAGAAAGCTTTACGGAGGTCAATAGACGAAATATATTTTGCACCACGCAACATGGCCAAAATCCTATCAATATGCGGTAAGGGATAAGAGTCATGTTTAGTGACGTCATTCAAGAGTGGTCCGTCAAAACAGAAACGATACTGACCCGTTTTCTTTTTGACAAGTAAGACTGGAGAACTCCGGGGGCTTTGGAAAGGGCGGACCACTCCTAAACGTAACATTTCGTCTAATTCTTCGTTCTGGATTTTCAACATATATGGGGACATAAAAAAAGGTTTTTTCTTAAAGGGCTTGACATCACCAGTGTTAATAGTGAGTTGAATCTTATGAGTGCGGCCAAAACCATGGTCGCTATCGATTGTGTCATATAATTGAATAACGGAATCAGCGGCTTTTCGTTGATTCGGAGACAGACTGTCGAGAGAGCATAGGGTAGGTAACGAAACATCGGAAAAAATACAAGCGAGGAGATCGACTGCGGGCATAGGTTGCCAAGTGTCGTTAACAAAATTTAAAATAATCGAGAATTGTCGGACAAAATCATTGCCAACAATGAAAGAAACTGGGAGTGACGGTACAACGAGTGCCTTAATGACATGGAAATTGTCATTAGCCTCAATCGGTAAGTCAACCATTCCGATGACTTCTATATGGTTTTCATCAGCCAAAGCGACATTTTTATGGGAGGAACAATGGATTTCCAGGTTATTGGATTCAAGAAACGGTACGCCATCGCGTCCCACAACTGTGGTTGTACAACCGGTATCGACAAGGACAAGGAAAACGCTATGGAAAATTTTTATTTCAACATGCGGTCTGTTGTCTGAAGCTTTCTGGAAGAGAATGGGCGAGGTTTGATTCTTGGTTCGTCTGCCAGGGCAGGTGAAATTGGGGGGGAAACGATAAAAGTCTTCGATGAGGTGCGGTAAAACTTTTTTGGTTGCGCTCTCGGGGGAGCTCTTTGCGGTAGAAGGGGGACGATGTGAAGAGGGCTGAGAAAAAGAAGAATGAAGAGGAGAAAAGGTGATTCTCTGTTTGTTACCAACTCCAATGGACACTTAACAATGGAGATTAACGCCGGAATGCGTGGTTTGTTGATTCGGCGGATTTAACGGTAAGAAAATACTTGCTACAAGTAGAAACGTAATTAATTCGCACTTCGTGATAAAAACAAATCACCAACACTCGGTATTTCACAATAAGGCGGTATACGAATCTCGGAACATCAAACTAAACTTCCGGTGACAGGATTTATTTATCCGGAAACATTAAACAGGAATAGTTCCTAAACGGTAAATATGTACAAACGATACAGTAGATGCGGCATACGATACTCGGAGCGTTGCTAACGTTACGAAACTATCACGATAATCAGCGGAAAACTAAAAATATAAACGATACGGAAGGACGGCGCGATAAATTATCGGTGAACTCAGAAGATTCAACCAAGCTTCCTCATCACTTAACGCAGACTTAACGCAGAATGTCTTTCTCCGACGAGATTCGGCTGGAGGCAACCTTTAGAATCCCTTTCCCCACGAAAAAATATTACAAGAACTAGGTTTTTTTTCCATTTTGGGAGCCGTTCAGATGCCGGGAGCACTGCAGCCTATTGGCTTATTGTACTCTGCTCCCATATTTAGTCCACCCATCCAGGTTTTTAACTTCTCTACCATTATTCGCTACAATAATAACATATATCTAACACAACATTTTCAGCTGAGCGATGTAGCACAATATTGTTATTTCTTATGCCCACATTGGCTTAACAAGTGAGCCAGGCTTGAAATAGCTATTAACCTAACAAGTGCTGAAAATGAATTTTTCCGCAAGAGTCTGCCGTTTACCTTACGACAAATTGTAATAACCAGATAAATACGAAATTAAACATTTTTTTTAAATATCAAAAAAACAGTTATTTTAAACTTAGCTTTCTTACTTCCTTGATTTTCATCTTCCGGATCATACGGTGAGCTTGAGTAAAAATCCTTCACTTCTTTAGGCAATACTGAAGTGAGTTCTTGTAAATCCTTATATTTTTTCTTTGTAATTTTAGTTCGGTTGTCGTGTAATCGGCAACGAGGTTGGTTACTCAAATTATGTGAGTTCTGTGAAGCAGCCGAGTGCGGAAAAACATTTTCCGCAAGTGTTAGGTACAATAGTTTTTCTATGAGCGTGAGGAAAGTCAACATAACTAATCAAAAGTTGAGATATTTTTATCTGATTATAAGTGCTTATAGTTTATTTAGAAACATATTTTATTGAATTATTGATAAAGTGAACATAAAGTAAAATATTATTAACAATAATAGTTACATGTCAAAATCTAGTACCTAATTATTTATATTATAATTTATTGTAAAAGTACAATTATTTGCATTACTGGTTAGTTACACATGGTAACTAAAGCATTTCGCAACCACCATAATATACCGGCTTATTATTAATTCGATATATTAAGGTGGAAATTGTTTCCACACGGTGCGGGAAGATTAATTTTCCACACTAAAATGTGTGAGCTGAGTTTCAGTTAAGCTCGCTTTAAAAGCAAACAATTTAGTATTGTTAAGCGAGCTTAAGTTTCAAGCTCAGCTTAAAAGTATATGGCGAATGAATGAATGAATCGCGACATTTCCACAAGTAGGATACTTTTCTGACAACGCAAGCTTGAGAAAAATTGAAATACTCTTATCAAAAATTTGTTAACAATGCTGGTTGTAATGCTTTCAAAAGTCAGGTTCCGTTTTGTCTCTAGAAAATTTAGGGCAAACTATTTTCGCTGTCATAATGACAAAACACCGCGACATATGGCATTTTTAGTGCATGAATTAAATTTTCCTTCTAATAACAATGCCATGGTGATATGAGCTACTTTCCAAATTAAAAAACGTGCTTTATAACGTCTCCATGCGTGGTCATAGGAAAAATTCTTATTACCATATTATGAGATTTGGCAACCTCTAGGATGCACGTTCAAATTGACATATAATTTGGTTGTGATTTTCTTCACTAAAAAATGAAATGCTCTTATAAACTGCTAGATGACAAAATGTTTCCATTGTGCTCGAAATAACAGCATTATAAAAAATTATATTGCATTATACAACCATTTTGTAAGACCTTCATAGTGCCGCTTCAATCCCATTTTATAGATGTGACTACATGACACACTATAAAATCATTTAATAGTAGCTGTATAAATAAAATATATATATAATAATAAAACAGTCGATTAAGTTGTATAAATGTGTATTAAACAGTCATATAAGAGTTGTATAAACTTTTAATAGAACTGTTATGCAACCAAACAGTTGTATAAAAATAGGCCCTTTTTAGTTGTATAAGGATCATTTAATGGTTTTGTAGACCGTTATGAGAATTTCAGTATCCTATAAGATATATCTTGTAGCTGTTTATACAACCCTTATAGGATTTAAATTGCTACTTGGAAACATATATGTATCTTTTTTTGTGTACGTTTCCATACCTTGATAATGTCATCCATTACAATTATAAACAGTATAGAGCTTAGTACTCCACCTAAGTCTAAGACCATATATTATTTGACATCTGCACGTAGGTGTAATTGTGGTTGTACAGGTACAGCCACTGCAGGCATTATCTATAGGTATAATATTACACGTTTCACAATTCTTTCATTCCTATTTCTCTATTAAATAGGTTACATAAATTGTAATAATCGTTAACTAATTTGAATAAATGGAATTATTACTTGACATTACACGTAGCTACGTCAGTAGAAGTATTATGAGAATTTTTTCAAATAGCTAATTAACAATCACGCACGTTTTAGAATTGAAAATAAGGATAATTAATTTTTTATCGTTTTTATTGTAATAAAATTAATAATTGATTTCAGATAAGCAAAATAATGATTTTGCTCTCTTCTGCAAGTAATAATAATTTATGTAGGCTGGAAAAAATTGAATTTATTTTCCATACTAAACCTTCATGGGTCTATTTCACCTTGAATTGACGGATAACTGCTTCTTGATAAAGGCTGCTCCATTGTTACTATTTATAAGTAGGCCGTGTTATCAATTGTTTTATTTCAAATGCTGCTGTCATAATTGAATATTAGTTGTCAGAATATATTATCTATTTGCTACAAGATATCCATATCGACCATGACTTTTCCGTACCTCCATAAAGACAATAAATTAAATACAAGTTGGTTGTTACGAAAGTGAAGCCTCATATAAAAACTAATATCACGTGTTTAAAATGCTGTTCTGGAGTTTACAAGCATTTAGAGAGTCTTCGCTTGTTGCAAGACCAACCATTTCAGTGGGAAGAAAAACCTTTGCGAACTTCAAATTAGAATTTCAATGAAGTCCCACATAAAAAAACCTGCAGTAGTGGGGTCTGCCGACTGAAGGGAAAACACAAGTAACTAGACGGAAATTTCTGCTAGTAAATTGATCTCTTATAAAAAATTTATGGTACTTTCATGCTAGATGAAAATTTCAATAATACCTTAATAAAACTTTACCGTACGCACCTAATATTGATATCTTTACAAATAAATTGATCCCTTATAAAAATGTTATCGTAAGCCTATGAGAGGACATTCTTACAAATAAAAAAACCCTTTATAAACATTATATCGTACGCTCACGCTAGATGTTTTGTTAATAAATTTATCCATCATACAAATTTTATCGTACTCTTGATATTTTTACAAATAAATTCATCCATTATGAAAATGTTATCGTATGCCTATGTTGGATGTAAATTTTCGCTAATAAATTGACACACATATATGTTACCGTGAAAGACCGAAAGTAGTGAATGTCAACATTCGCCGGTGGATGTCGACAAATGTCAAATGCCTTGGTGAAAGTCCGAAAATTTCTTAATTCTATTATACATTCGGACTTTCACCGGTATATGTCGACAAACACAAATGAGGTCCGGTGACCTCGGACACTGCAGGTCGCGACAAGTTTTTAGACGGTTCCGGCCCCTTGTGTCAGTTAGTCTAACGCAAAGTTTGACAGCGCTCCCTAAACTAATTTCATTTTCTTATTAGAAATTATAATTTGTATTCAATGGCTACTACAGTTAATCGTGATAAGTTTTTTGGGAAGTTACATGCCTTAATTGGAAGTAAACGAGAGGACAATTGTTTTCATTTTTCACAAGAAAAGTACTCTAAAATCGTTTCTGAAGTAATTTCTGCTAGAAGTAGGTGTAGTACACCTTTGGACTACAGACGTTCAAAACTTTTTGACATTTTAAAAGTAAGTGATGAAGAAAAGTTAATTGTGCCATTAAAACCAGGGGAAACAAATATCCAGTATTATGTCACTGATGATGAGTTGTTTACAATACTTTCGGAAACTCACATAAGAACAGGCCATGGAGGAAGAATACGTATGCTTAAAGAATTGCAAATAAGATACAAAAATATTACTTATGAAGTTGCAATGTTGTATTTAAATTTGTGTAAACAAAGTCAAATGGAACATAGCGCGCCTAAAAAAGGTATTGTTGTAAAACCAATGCTCAGTTCCGAATTGAACTCTAGATGTCAAGTCGACTTGATATATATTGCAATATTGCAATCACACAGGGATGGCGATTACAAGTTTATAATGGTATATCAAGATCATTTTACCAAATTTGTTCAGTTACGACCTTTAAAAAACAAGAGATCCGAGGAAGTAGCATATCACCTTCTCCAAATGTTTTCAACATTTGGTGCTCCCGCTATATTGCATTCGGATAATGGCAGAGAGTTCAGTAATCGAGTCATATCTGAACTATGCGCTATATGGAAAGATGTTAAAATAGTGCACGGAAAGAGCCAATCAGGACATACAAAATATGTTAACTGCTTGGATGCAAGACAATGATTCAAACAAGTGGTCAGAAGGTTTGTCGTTTGTCCAA
>CAJUYI010000217.1:123331-196542 GCA_910591695.1 Galerucella pusilla | reverse complement strand
CAGTGGAAGATTTTCGTCTCTAATAGGGTAACTCAAACTCAAGCATTAACTGATTCGAATCAATGGTATTATATCAATACTCACGAGAACCCCGCTGATCTTTTTTTTTTTTTTTTTTTTTTTTTTTTTATTTATATTTATTTAATGTCGCCCGAACCACTGAGGTTATAAGCGACAACTCTTTTAATGAAACATTTTAAATTTAAATGTCTTTCATGTTAATCTCTTTACAAAACTCAATAATCTGATCTTCTTTCACGTGGTTTGAGTCCTAATAACTTAATTAATAATCAACTTTGGTGGAAAGGAACTAACTGGCTTTCAGATTCTCCAGAAAAATGGCCAGTAGACTCCGATGATAGTTATTTATCTGGTTTTGGCCAACCTGAGATACCTGAAAGGCGTGCAGAAAAACAAATATCCTTCAATGTTTCAATCAACGATAATTTTGTTAATCTATTTGACAGGTTCTCTTCTTTTAGCAAGTTGCAACGGGTTACAGCTTTCTGTTTCCGTTTTATTCAAAATTGTCGTATCTCTAAAAAATTAAGAAAAACAGGTCCTCTTGATATCGAGGAACTTCAATCATCACTTAATAAACTTATTCAATTTGTTCAAAAGGAGGAATTTCCTCAAGAATATCATGACCTATCTAAATTTAAACCTGTAGGTCAAAAAAGTAAATTATTGAGCCTAAATCCCTACTTAAGCAAAGATGGCATAATTAGGGTCGGAGGTAGATTGAAACATTCCCAATTAGATTTTCATAAAAAACATCCAGCAATCTTACCTGGGAAGCATAATTTTTTCAAGCTCATGGCAGCATACGAGCATTTACGACTTTTGCATGCTGGACCCCAACTCTTGTTGGCCTCGATACGTGAACAGTTTTGGCCTACTTCTGGTAGAAACTTAGTGAAACAAACTGTTAAAAAGTGTGTGCGTTGTTATCGCTTCGATGCCACTTCCACTCCATATCTCATGGGTCAGTTACCAGAATACCGTGTAACTCCTCATCGACCATTTTTCAATGTGGGAGTTGACTTTTGTGGACCGTTTCTATTAAAGGATCGGCAAACTCGAAATTATAAAGTCATTAAGTCTTATGTATGCCTTTTTGTATGCCTGTCAACTCGAGCCATACACTTAGAATTAGTAAGCGATCTTACTACAGATGCGTTTATTGCCTCACTTCGTAGGTTCTTTTCTAGGCGAGGTTTGAGTGCTAACATATATAGCGACCACGGTACCAATTTTGTAGGTGCTAAAAACGATATTGACAATTTTCTCATTAAAAATAAAGATCAAATTCAAACTTATTCAAGCCAAAATAAGGTTAAATGGCATTTTATTCCACCACGTGCTCCACACTTTGGCGGAATTTGGGAGGCTGGTGTTAAGTCTACAAAATTTCACCTTAAGAGAGTTTTAAATCGTTCACCTTTTTCTTATGAAGAATTTTTAACCATTTTAAATCAAATCGAAGCATGTCTTAACTCCCGTCCTCTATTTCCTTCTTCCAACGATCCAAACGACCCTCAACCTATTACCCCAGCGCACTTTCTTATTGGGGAGACCTTTACATCTCTTCCTGATCATGATTATGCTGAAATCCAAGAAAGTCGTCTGTCCAAGTTCCAGCGACTTCAAAAAATCACCCAAAGCTTTTGGAAAAGGTGGTCTAAGGAATTTATTTCGGAGCTCCAGCAACGCCACAAGTGGAAGCAAAACTATCCTGACCTTTTGAAGCCTGGTACTGTAGTTATCATTAAGGAAGATGATCTGCCTCCGCTTAAATGGAAAATGGGTATTGTTGAAAATGTACATCTAGGAGTTGATGGTATAATTCGAACGGCCACTATAAGACATGGATCTTCATTGTTTAAAAGACCAGCTACAAAATTATGCGTCCTGCCTAATTGCAACCAGTGATTTTTTAATTGAAGCCCTTTGGCTGTCAAGGAGGCCGGTATGTTATAATTTGTAATAATTCAGTCACTAGACTGCCTGCTGCTCTATCAGTTCTTACCGCACTGTTCCTTAGCCGCTAATACCGGACTAGTACGGCAGCCTAAAGAATCGAAGATTGCTGTTGTCATTGTAAGAAACTACTGTCATAAACTGTCTATTTTTAATACATCACTGAAATGTTTTAGTTAAATATTGTTAAAATCATTTAATAAAAAATTGGAAAAACATTCTTATGTGTATAATTGCACACTGTTGAACTGTTTTATTTTGGAAGATTGCCATACGGAGGCCCAGTGTCCCTTTCTCACAGGCAGAGCAAGCAGAGTCTTTCGCAGGACAATTAACTCTAGGATGGCATCTATGTCCACAAAAATGCATAGATTAGTGAATTTGAAGCGAGTTTGTGTGGCACTTAGTTGAGGGTCCTCAATTATTTGCTTATAATCTGACGAATAGTTAGACGTAGAAGCATCTAATGAAGGTGGACAAGATAGTTCTTCGTAGGCATTTGAGTGAAGCTGAGCCGCTTCCAAAGATTTCGCTTGATTGAGAGTTTGATGTAAGTTCATGTTTTATTTCCCAGTAGTCTTTGTCTTATATGTGCAGATATTATGCCACGAATAAAAGAATCTCGAATATACTCGTTGCGATATTCGTCGGCAGTAACAGATTTAAACATACAGTCTTTACTAAGAGAATTTAAAACTTGAGCGTATACATCTATAGTTTCACCATGCTGCTGCTTACGAGTTGTAAGTACGTGTCTAGAGAATATTTGATTCACTTCATCAATATAAATTTTTCCCAGAATGTTCAGTGCCTCCTCATAAGAAGAAAACTCAGATATGTGTTCATACTCATTAGTACCAATGAAATTGATAAGAATATTTAATTTCATGTCATACTAGTTCATTATTTTGTTTTTATTGCTCAGTTACCAACTATCTAATGTCGTACTTTATGGTCCGCGCGGGCATAAAGAGAAATAATTTTTTGTTCAACTTATTCAATAACCATGTCGTAAGCTTCTTTAGACTTTTTTGGCAACAGATTTACAGTTGTTTTCTTTGCTTTTTCAATAATTTCGTCAGGAGTTCCAAAATCATTTTGACTTCTAACTTTGACACATATAAAATTTATTGTGATATTATGACATTTACGTTTGTCAACATTCACCTATTAATTCAAACCGGATTTTTCAAAACACTGATTTGTATTGAGATTGGATTGCAATAACGAACTAGTATGACATAAAAGTTTGTATGTACCGCGGGCATAAACAGATGTATACCCTCGGGCGACTTACTCGGGCCAGAGGCCCTGGGCTTCGTGAGACGTCGCCCTCAGGGCATAAACATCTATTTATACCCTTGGTGCATGAATAACTATTATAGTACTTGCCCTGTTTTCAGAGGATCCTTCCGTCAAAGTGACAGCAGATGCCAAAATTTTTTGAAAAGCATGGATCCAATGTTTCCATTCTTTGGAAGCTGTGGGAGAGTATGGATCACTGGTAAATTTTTCAGGACGAAGCAAACGATCCATCTTCACTCTTCACAGAATTTTTTTCAATAAATTGATATAAACCAGGAAACCTCAAGATAGGTTTTAATTAACAAAATTGAACATGACAACTAAATAAATATGACAAAAATATCCTAGTAACAATTTAAGACTAAGTGAAGGTATATACTACAGCATCACAATAATGAACCGTTTAAATTCATTACAATCGTTAATCCCAATCTTTGGCGGAAAAAATTTGATTAGTTGATGTTTAGAATATGCGCAAGCGTAACCTATCAATCGGGAGAAATAGGCATTCGAATAGAATGTCTTACGTCTTTTTCTAATGTCTCGTCAGATCTATACTTTTACAGTCAATTATTATTTTTTATGAAAAGTGAATATCAATCTTATTGTTATATTTATCCAAATAATACAAAAAAATGTAAAAACATGAGCATTTTGAAAGTTCTCAAGTATTTTCATTAACTTTTCGAATTTGACTGAATATGATGTTGATTGTAACGATATCCCCCTGAAATATCGTTTTAGAGACGACTATGGTTCGATACAAAGCTGTTTTTACCAAGCCAGTGTAGATATAAAAGGACGACCGAGAATCGTAGCAGACACGACGTCACTCACCAAACTAGTCAACAGCTACTTGAAGGACAGGACATTCAGGATCAAGATAGGACCAATCGTTTTTGGCGCTATCTCTTTCAAACATTTGGGAGTCTATAATTAGAGTTACAAGAGAACGTATGTCATTGCTTGAATGGCAAGTGTACGTATACTGTGTGATGTTTTTTTACTGTCAGTAGAAAAGGATGAGGTATATAAAGTTTGTGTTTACTACTGTTCATTGTTAGTGACGTCAGGGTAAAGGTGAATTTGTTTTACTTTGTATGTCTGATTATTTAGGAGGTTATCGGGAAGGACCATAATGTCGGCTATCCGACTTCCGTAGCCATTTCCATTACCGAATCAGAAATAGTTGCAAGTGAGGCTGCTAGCGAAATTGTTTGGATTAAAAGTTTTTTGACAGAAACAACTAAATCAACAGCTGTACCAGAACTTCATATTAACAATGAACCAGCATTGAGATTAGCTTAAAATCCCGAATTCCATAGAGGTACCAAACATATTCGAACAAGGCACTTTTTGTACAGAAATTGGTAACAGAGGGAAAGATTGTCTTAAAAAAAGTACTGAGCATCAATTGGCTGATACGATGACCAAAGCTCTTCCAAAACCTAGATTAGTACCTACAGCTTTGTACAAATATGGGATTAAACTAACTCAGAGAAAAGAAGAACCACATAGGGCCGGTTTTACAAGAGATATTTATACTAGGTATAGTTATTCTGGGGATAAAGCTATAGTCAGCTATACCAGAATTTATACCTAGTTAAAAACTAATTGGTTTTACGATGTTTTTTACACTGGTATAGCAATTCTTGGAGTAAGAATTGCTATACCGGTGTAAAAAAGCATCGTAAAACCAACTAGTTTTATTCTAGGTATATAAATTCTGGTATAACTTTATTCCCAGAATAACTATACCTAGTATAAATCTCTCTTGTAAAACCGGCCCTATGTGGTTCTTCTTTTCTCGAAATGTCACATTTAACTTTTTTAATTGTTCCTTTGTTAATTGCACCTTAAGATAAATTGTTTTAGATCTGTTCTTTTTCTATAATAAGCAAAAAATTTTCTATCCGAATAACCCTCGGACATTGATAAATGCTTGAAAATTTTATGACAACTTTCTCAAGCTTGTTGCTTGTAGGCAACAGACCTCCGCCTACGGCGTCGGTCTGTTTCCAAGCAACAAGCTTTCGAAATCTGTCATAAAATTTTTTCGAACAATTATCAATGTCCTTGGGTTATTACTACTGATAATTTTTTACTGAATATAGTAACCAATCAAATTACTTAATTTCAAGTCATGTGTCCAATTTCATCCAATCACTGCTGTATTACAGCGATAATACCCTACATGTGGTGTTTTCAGTTTGGTGTTTATGTTTTATTAAAAATTAATTAAACGTCAAACTGACAACTGGATTAAAAATGTCGGAATGATTTGGTATTGCATCTAACGATTCAATTAATTTACCAATTGTACTTTTTACAACTGTAGTTTTAAATAAAAATTAATAATTTTTGATTAAAACTAATAAAGTTTGTATTGAAAAGTATTAAGCGTCAGATTGACAATCAATTTTTTGATATCTACAAAGTAAAAAACTATCTTATCGAATACTCCTCGGGTCTTGATAAATACTCAAAATTTTGTCGTAGAGAATCCTTCAAGCGTGCTGCTCAAAGATAATAGCCCTCGGCCTGCGGCCTTGGGCTATTATCCAGCAACACGCTTTCAGCATTCTCTATGACAAAATTATCTCGGTATTATCAAGACCCTAGTGGTATTACTACTGATAATCTCATACATTTGTATAGTTTTTTTTTCAATATCTAAGAAGCTGACTTCATTTGACTTGGGCTTGAGACCATAAACAATAAAACCATGAAACTTTTCGGATTTACCGTGCAGAGCCGCACTATACCCGATGAAAAAAATGACAAATAGAGTATATTTAGTCCCCTAGAGTTTTCAGATAATGATTTATCAATCGCCAACAAACTAAATACGACCTTGTCACGGCTAATACTTTTGTGGCTTTATTGCATGTCATTATCCCATCTCAGGTCAGGTCAGTTTCTTAGATATAGAACTATACCTAAAGGTGTCGGGTTTACATTGCATTCTGTTTAATACATTATAAAATTATTCCACGCAATTTTATAATTTGTTAGTGTTTCCGCTTCTTCCCAGGATTTGTCTCACTCTTGTAATATTTTGACTTGGCTGATTAGATGGAAGTACCATCAAAATGCTACAAAACGTTAACATAGGGAAAGGGGAGCCTGGGAATCTTAGAAACTGAGTCGAACTTTATAAAGATCAATATCTCGAATGGTAAACATTTTTGGTATAGATAGAGCATTTTACAAAAAGTAGTAGCATCAAAATTTATTGTAGAGACCGAAAAAAAATAATATACAGGGATGTAGGTATACAATATAGGTGTAATAAAACCAACTATTCTATTATTTAATATTTAAAGTGTCACATTTAGTAGAAATTTAATTGAATCAGAATGATCATTCGTGTAATATAGTATTTAGCAAATAATATTTATGGAATCGTCTATTTACTCAATCCACTTCTGTTGCAATCTTTCTCTTATATATTATCCTTGAAATTATTTTCTTCAATTTTAATTTTTACTAGTTTTGGTAATTCAGTAATTCTGTCGTAATCTTTATCAAAGACATCAAGAGGAAAGAAATCTAACGGAACAGGCCAAACTATATCTAGAAAGTGAAAGAGGTTTATCAAGGGGAAACAACCGGTATGGAACAAGTAAGTAATAATTTAATTTTACCTTTTATCATTTTTATCATTTCATCTCACCTTTGTCTAAATTTCTTTGTGGTAATGTTCTGCTTTTTCTGAAATAGTCTTTCAAATCAATGGTCCAATTCGACTCGATGATATAATCCAACAATTTACATTCTGGTAAGTAGCTCTCATAATTATGATGTGTGTTTAATCTACATAGTTTTCCAGTTCCTATACATACAGCTTGAAATAGAGATGGTGCGTCTATGATGCTTTTCAAAGATTCCTATTCAACAAAAAATTTTATAGGTACAGTATCCACCGATTCACGAACACCAAAGCTATGATAAAACAATCAAAATTGAACAAATACGCGAACTGTGTAATAGTCCTTTATTAGGGCCACAGCACAGGTGGAAGCGTGAATCCCCAGAGTATTGAAGCGACGGAACCTAAACTAGAATGACGCAACCAAAACTGAAAAAGGAACAGGAACTGGAATCCAGATGCGATACCAGGTACACCACATACGTATCTCAGGAGAAGAATCCGGAGTGGATTCTTGACTGTGCTTCTCGAGAGAACACACATTTCGTCTTCATATTTCTTGTTTATTTCAACATTGCTCTCGCAATGCTTCACTGCATCAGTCAAGACTCCGCTCCCAGATTAAATCCAAATACACATTAAAACTCTCAGGATAAGGTAACTATAGTAAAGAAAGGTTTTCAAACAAGTATTCAGTTTATTAAAAACTGCAGTAAAGAGGGGGACTGCAACAAAACATACGTACTGGAGTCACGTGCATAAGCAGAAAAACAGAAAACTCTCTACTTTGGAGTCGCTGACTAACGAAAAGCTGAGCCCAGGTAGGAGTCAAATCCGTGCCTCGGGAGTTTCCGGAAAGGGGGATTTCCACCTGACGTGGCGCGTTCTAATGACTCGGGTGTCTCCAGGGGGTCTGTCAAGGGACTCGTGCTCTACGAGTTGTAAGGGCCTCACGACCGACCAACCCTCGGGATAGGTGATGAGTATGGATCCAGCATGGGAACCCCAATAATCACTCGCGGACCAAATGGAATAGAGGAGTAAACCTCGATAAAAAATCCAACAGCATAGGGGATGGCAGCTATGTTGAGTGATCGAAGCAACGGTAGCTACTGCGTCCGGAGGCAACCGTGAAAAAAGCTTAGAGGAGTAAAGCTCGATGAAAAATCCCCATAACTAAGGTGTAAGGCATCGTGCTGAGGGTATCTTCAATATTAAAAACGATATCGCTTTCTGGGAGGATTATGAAAAGATATGTACACAGATGATGTAAAGACGCTCGGAAGCTGAGGAAATGGGAGGACCAGTGAGGCTACTGAGTGTCATGTATAAGCAGAAAGATAAGGAGGGAAGGATCGAAATGATAGAGTGTAGAATATTCAAACTGATCTCCGAGGACACCGTTAGGAAGAAGATAGAAACCTTTAAAGCATTCAGAGCCTCTTTTATAGAAGAGGGAAGGCCAGAAGTGGCATTACATGGACCACCGAAAAACGCAGATGTTCATAGGAAGCTGGTGGAGTACATGTTCCACAAGTAGGGGACTATGGTGAAACTACATAGTCATATGGGAAAAGAGGGAATAAGGCGTACGACAGAGGAAGGCAGAGAAATGCGACATACGCTGACCTTCTGAATAAAGTAAAAATAGCGGTGGGGGAAAAACCAGGAAAAAAAAGACGATTGCGTAGGTGACCTCACGAGGACGCTTGAGAGTAGCATTGAAGGCGTCCAAACAATAAGAACCACCAGGGACAAAATGCTCTTGGCGGCTCTAGTGGCCATAGATAGAGAACTGACAATTAGCGCTAAGTGAGTGGCAAGAGTGAGAATTGGACTTGCCCCTTGCAGGATGAGGGAGTGGCAAGAGGTACAAAGATGCTTTAGTTGCTTGGGATACGGTCACGAGGCAAGTGTATGTAAAGGGGAGGATGGGCGAGATTCTTGTCTTAGATGTGGGGAGAAGGGCCATGTAGTGGCAGAGTGCAATAGTGAAGAGGAGTACTGCCCAGTGTGTAAGGAATCGGGCACCGAGTTGGAGCAGACAAATGTATCGCTTGCATTAGCCGAGAGCACAAGTACACCGAAAGACACACCCAGAGGAAATAAGAGGACAGAGCAGAGCCCAAGTAGAAAAACGGGTGTTGTGGTGGAGTCGGGGATGACACCAGCTATCTAGAATGGCTTTAAAAGTGCTTCAGCTAAACTTGGGCAGGGCTAGGAAGGCACACGATATTGCTGCAAAAATATTTGACGTTGACTTGGTTTTCGTATCAGAACCAAACAAGAAGATAGCCATGGAAAACAGTTGGATACACGACCACAACGCAGTCGTAGAAGAGGAAAGGGTAAAGGGTATGTAATAGTACGCCTGATGGATTTTGTGATCCTCAAATATGTCATTCCAAGAGTTAAGAAATATCGTAGATGATGTCATGGGAGCTTGTAAAGATGGAGGCAATAAAGTAGTGATGATGGGTGATATCAATGCCAAAGCGCCACAGTGGGGGCGGAAAAGGCCGATAGGAGGGGGAGTACCCGAGCGAGTGGCTAAAGACAATGAATTATGTAGTCTTAAATAATGGACAACTTTCGTTAGAAATACCAGTGTCTCGCCCATTGACGTCACAGGTGCCAGCCTGGCAGCTGCCAAAATATAGAAAACTGGAATATTTTGGAGGAGGTGGAAATATTCACGCATCACAAATATATTGTTCCGAACTCAGTGATTCAGAAGCTGGTCCTGTCGTAAACTATGAATGCAACCTTTCTAGAAAGATTCTTTAACAGGTAATGTTCGAGACTGTTCTCGCAGCGTAAAAGGCAGTGAATTCAAAAAAGGTCTAGAGTGGCGGAGGACTATATATACGCGGGTTTTCGAGTAAGTCGGGGAGCTGTTCAGTATACAGTGAATCGGTAAACAGTTTCAGTATACAGGGAGTGAACAGTGAATATAAATAGTGTTGAAAATAAATTAGGACAATTATTATACCGAGTGTAGATAAATTATTAGACATTAAGTAGTGTGTATATAATAGTTATTTACGTAATTAGTGGGATATGGACATTATTAACGCACGCATGTGAAGTTTGCAGGGCGAGGCCGTAGGCCGAGTCGTGTAATGACATAAGTGCGTTAATAATTCCTATCACACGTGTTACGTACAAAATTTTATCTACAACTGTTTATTAGTATTATTAACAGTACCTATATTATAAAATAAAAAAAAATATTTCAATCCAACATATTTTTAATAATATTGACTTCAAAAATAAGGTAGTGTATCATATTTTGTGACCATAACAACAAAGATAAACAAGGCTAAGGAAATAAAATAAATTAGTTATGTCATCAAATTTCCAAAGTTGAATGAACAAAAATCGATAAAAATGAGTTCAAGCGAAGACAATCTCCTTTTGGAAATTGAAAATGCAGCTTCCAGTGTTATTTCAAATATTTAATTCTGGTATTACTATGTTTCTAGATTCTCATTACCGCACTAGTGCGGTAATGTAATCAAAAACGCACTAGTGCGGTAATATACGTCATTATGACATTGAAAATAGTGTCAAATCGTACACGTTACATGACAGTTGTAGATAAATTAAGTTTATTGTAGTGAGTGAGTGTTTCTTCAATAAATCAATAGTGATTAGCCATAGTGAGCGTATAATTTTATCCCACGGTAAAAACAGTTCAAATAAATACGAAAAACATTACATTGGTGTCAGGTGTGGGGTAATATGAATGAATAATTACTTAAAAATGGCTAAGAGACTTTGTGACCTGAAAGTGGCGGAACTGAAGGCAGGATTAGAACATCGCGAGTCGGAAATATCCGGGAAAAGGGTGAATTAGTTGAAAGACTGAAAATAGCACTGGAAAGTGGAGACTTGGATCCAGAAACATTCTTATTCAATGACGAGTCCTCCACCATAATCTCGTCAATATCTACTTTGAAGAATGATATTTCTGCTAATATGGATGGGAATATTTCTACCATGAAAAATGATATTTCTGCTAATATGGATGAGAAGATTTCTACAATGAAAATAATATTTCTGCTAATATGGACGAGAGGATTTTCTACTATGAAAGACGATATTTCTGCCAATATTTTGTCAATAAAAAATGACATTACCGCTGTCGGAAATAAAGTCGAACATAAAATTTCGTCCCTAAAATCAGATATTGAGAATAAAATTATAACAATGGGAGAGGAAATCCAGGAGTTGAAGAGGAAAATGGCAGACTCCAGAACACAAGACATGCTAGCAGAAGAAGAAAAGATCGAGCAAATAAAACCCTGCAAGCCAGAAACACTCCCCAAGATAGAAGATAATATTGGCAGTTTTGCTCGAGTCAAAGCACCAACGTTCGACGGAAAGATGTCGTGGACCAACTATGTTAAACAGTTTAAAGCAGCCGCTAGAGCAAATAATTGGTCAGACAGGATGAAGGCAGTGAACTTGACCATCGCGCTCCGGTGAGATGCCTTAGATGTGCTTCAGACGATACCTCTTAAAGAAACGGAAGACTTCGAGCAGCTGAAGAGGAGGTTGGACATGCGATATAGTCACGAACATCTAGAACACTTGTACGAATCTCAGATGAAGAATCGAAGGCAGAGACGTGACGAAACCTTTCAAGAGTATGAACTGGATATCGCCCGACTAGTCCGATTTGCTTATCCATCAGCACCAAAAAACATGATGAAATGTCTAGGAATCCAGGCCTTTATTGATGGCTTACGTGATCCTGATATGCAGAGGACGCTTCGTTTAGCCCATCCCAAAACATTGGTCTATGCATTGACTGCTGCTCTTGAATATGAAGCAGCCACGAAGGCGTCAGGATATAACGTTCAGGAAGAGGGTGACGAAGATAAATTTGACCAGTTGGTCAACTTAATGAAAAGCATGGTAGACCGAAAGCCTAACCTAACCTAACCAGGATTAGAGAAGTTTAAGATAATGATCCTCACCTGGAGATGATCAGGCAATGGAAGTAAGATAATCGGCGACCTACCTGGCAAGAAGTGTCAATATTATCACAAACACTGAAGGCATATTGGGCTCAGTGGGACTCCCTTGTCCTGGAAGAAGGCCTGTTGAAACGAGTCCTTGAAAACGATGATGGTTCCGAAAATAGACAACAAATAGTTATCCCGAGATCGAAAGTAGCTGAGGTACTGGAGAAGTTACACAACAGTCCATCAGGAAGTCATCTGGGAGTGAAGAAAACCCTTCAGCGAGTCCGTGAAAGGTTTTATTGGATGAACAGCTCCGACGATGTTAAGGACTGGTGTAAGAAGTGTACGAATTGTGCTACGAGTAATGGACCCCATCGCAAGAGAAAGGCTCCCATGAAACAATATAATGTTGGAAGCTTATTCGAAAGGATTACATTAGATATCGCTGGATCAGTGCTCTTGGAAGTTCACAGCGATCAGGGAAGGACTTTCTAAAGCCATGTATTCTAGGAAATTTGTGGTAAGCTGGCAATGAAGAAGACCAGGACAACGGCATTGCATCCACAGTCAGACGGAATACCTGGAAGAATGAACACGACCATAGGAAAATACCTGTCCAAAGTAGTTTCCAGCCACCAGAGACATTGGGACCAGTACCTTTCCCTATTTGCATTGGCTTATCGATTTGCCATAAATGAGTCCACAGGTGAAACACCTGTGAAAATCCTATTTGGACGCGAAATGAGGCTTCCTTCCTATGAATGCGACCTTTCTAGAAAGGTTCTTTAACAGGTAATGTTCGAGACTGTTCTTGCAGCGTAAAAGGCGGTGAATTCAAAGGTCTAGAGTTGCGGAGGACTATATTATATACGCGGGTTTTCGAGTGAGTTGGGGAGTTGTTCAGTATACAGTGAATCGGTAAACAGTTTCAGTATACAGGGTGTGAACAGGTAGTGAATGTAAATAGATAAATTAGGACAAATATTATACTGAGTGTAGATAAATAAGTAGACATTAAGTAGTGTGTAAATAAATTAAGTTTATTGTAGTGTGTAAGTGTTTCTTCAATAAATCAATGGTAATTAGCCATAGTGAGCGTATAATTTTATCCCACGGTAAAAATAGTTCAAATAAATAGGAAAAACATTACAATATTCACTTTGCGGTAAGAAAGGATGGCGAAAAAATGTACATATGCAAACTAGATGTATCAACATGGAGAAAGTTAAAGAGGGCATGAAGGATATGAGAGAAAAGGACACCTGGGACATGACAACATTATGCAAACAGTTAAAAACGGTCATAAATAAATGTACCAGAAAAAAGGGTGCGGAGGTGTAAACGTACACGTACTGGTGGAGTGACGAAATTGGAATGGGCAGAAAGGAATACCTTAACGCAAAAAAGAAGCTGGCCAGAAATAGGAAAACTGGATTAAAAGAATTGGAATTTGATGGGATATGTAGGGAAAAGAGGAAATCACTGGGCAAACTAATCAATCGGAGCAGAAAAGCCGAGTGGGAGGATGCCATAAACCAACTGGATGAGTATATTTGGGAGAAGGATATAAGATATGGGATAGCGGTAAAGAACGTAAGAATTCAAATTCCATATAAAATACCGTTTGAAATAATAAGTCCTATTCGCGGATAAACCGCTGCACATGTTTCTCACAAAACCGGTATAAGATGTGCCACAAGTAACGGCGCTGGAATTAATGCAAGCTGCAGAGGACATCAAAACAAACAGGGCTGGTTCAGATGGGACAACTTCAGAAATAATAAAAATGGTTGTAGGGACAGAGACGGAAATGATGCTACGTATAATGAATAACGCAATACGGAATCAGGTATTTCCAATTAACCAGAAAAGTGCGAAGCTGACTTTCATACTGAAACCAGGCAAGCCGGTCGGCGTTCCAACATCGTATAGTCCCATATGTGTGTTAAACTGCTTGAGCAAACTGTTGGAGAGGATTATTAAGGGACGACTGAAAATGGAATTGACCGAAAAGGATGCCATTTTGGATTTCCAGTTTGGTTTCCGGAAGGGGCGCTGGCCTAAATACAAAAGCTGCCTATGTGTCCCCGATAATCATCGATGTTAAAAATGCTTTCAACACTGCCACGTGGCCACCTATTATAAGGGCCCTGCAAGAACTGCAAATTAGTGAAAACTTAATAAACATGATCGCCGAGTACCTTAAGTCAAGATCACTGATAGTTGATAAGACGTACACTATACCCATTACCGCAGAAGTGTCTCAGGGTTCGGTGCTGGGCCCGACCCTGTGGAACATCCTGTACAACGGGGTTATAATATGGACATAGGCAAGGAGGCTAGGAGCCTGGCCTATGCAGATGATTTGGTAGTGATTGTTCAAGCTAAAGACCTGTTGAGAATGGAGTAGGTAATAAACTACTTATGAGGATAGAAAGATGGATGAAGGAGCAGGACCTGGAAATAGCGATAAACAAAACGGATGCAATAGTGTTGAAGGGCCCAAGAGATAAAAAACTCATGAAATTCTGCTTGAATGGTAAAAACATTGTACCTGACAATACCATTAAGTACCTGGTCGTGGGCATACAGTTTGGAAGGATGAAGTTTGGAAAACATATAGAACTGTTGAAGGCTAAGGTACAGAGTAGAGCCACAGCAAGCTTATGCCCAACACAAAGGTACCGGGCTTTCAGAAGAGGAGACTATTACTTGGAGTAGTACACTCCGCGATATTGTATGGGGCACCCACGTGGTACAAAGTTTTGAATATCAAGAAATACAGGGAAATGTTGAACTCCCTACAAAGGAAGACACTGCTCAGGGTGATTGATGCGTACAGAACAGTATCGACAACGGCGGTGCAGGTGATTGGTAGAGTGATTCTGATCCATCTTTAGGCACTGGAAAGAGCCATACTACACAATGGGGAGCAAGTAGTAAACGCGCAGGAGGTAAAAGAAGATATCCTAGACAGGTGGCAGGTGGAATGGGCAGATGCTTATATAGGGAGATGGACACGAAGACTCATTCCTGACGTTAGGGTTTGGTTCAAATGCAAACACGTGAAAACAGATTATAACATGATCCAATTCCTATCGGGACATGGTTCCTACAGAGCGTACACGGAAAGTATTAGGAAAACTGACGATGACCTGTGTATATACTGTGGGGATTTGGACGACGCAAGCCACACGGTACTGGAATGTAAAAGATGCACTAGAGAGAACCTACACAAGATTATAGGAAATCAGCTGAGCTCGGAGAATTTCCTAAGAATCGCTACTGAAAGTAGTAGCTATCTTACAGTGAATAACCAAGATTATGAAAACCAAAGAGTCCGAGGAAAGGATACATCAAGGTAGAAGGTAGGAAAAAGGAAGATACCTTGGCGCAACTGATGTAACGTCCCAAAGACAGATCCAGTTGCGATGGGACGAAAAGGTGGAATGCTTAGTGGTGTAGTGGTCGCAAATGGTTTCGGTTATTTGCTTCCACTACACGTGCGTAAATGCATTTCAACCACCTCCCAAAAAAAGGTAGGAGTCAAATAAAGGAAGTGGTAGGACTACTTACTGATTACTGCACTCTAAGGAAACACTGTATACGATGAGTACCTAGAAATGAACCTATTTTTATCAATTGTGCACGGAAAAGAAAGAGACAACCACACACGTTATAATCGAATTTGGAGCACTAACTCACTTTAGATATAAACTCCTGGAACTAGAGCCCCCAAGATAGAGAGAAGGATCTAGTGAAAAGATTGAAAGATGTAGTATGCTGTGCTGGTAAAAAGTAATAACACAAAAATGTATGTACTGCTCTTGAAAATTTTTCTATCAACTTTCCCAAAACCAAAACTCCACCTGTAATACGGATGGAAATTATGTATTTTATATTCCCAGAGGTATCCTAGCTTGTTTTAAGTTCCATTGTCAAATGGATGCTTCAAGAATTTCCGATGATGCTTGTTGAATGTCTAAAAGTGCTTGATTCGCGGTATAAATTGAATAAACATAAAAATGGAGACCTACCGTCAAATCCCGTTGAACTTCACATGCAGAGTTCAGTCTACCAGATGACATCGTAGACGTACCATTATAATCAACGACGATATGGTTAATGAAAGTGTATAATTTCGAAAGACAGGATATTGTTAGTTTCATTATGCTGAAGTCAGGTGAATCAACTGTTTGTGAAGATGTTGATGGACCTCCATAATAGTATCCCCAATCATCGATTAATCTCTAAAACATTTTCCAAAGATAAAAACACTACTCCTCCGGCTACACACTTTGATAGGCATTAAATAAATAGACTATTCATCCTCAGTATCGGCCATGTTCTTCGTACTGTTTTTGTAGTGACTACTTTTTCAGCTAGGTTGTCTGATTTTTGGTGAAGCAAAACCTATGGGCTGGTCTCCACGTATCTTGGGAGAACAATAAAATTTTTGAAATGGGTTAATTCAAGGAGCAACGAAATGGAGTTGTTATGGAAAATGAAGGAGTTGAAATCAAAAAATATTATTTTGAAAATATCTCACAGCCTTGTCTATAGTATCAAAGTGGACTGCTTGTGCAAACATGCCTGATATAAACCGTATCTAGTGGAAGGTATATTCACTAGATGTGGGGGCTTGCCTTTAACAGCTGTCCAAGTGGAAGGAGACGACAATAAAATACCTCCCAAGTCAAGGTGGAACAGCATATGCCGAGGACTGCGTGGTCAGGGGAAAGCTTGATCGCTATTATGCGGGCTCTAGATACTTGGGGCCATTGTGCTTCCCTAGCCATTCGTGAGATCAACCATAGATTAGAGAAAATAAAAAAAGAAACCAAGCGGGCATGCAGCGCAACGTGTTGAGAAAGTTAGAGAAAGGCAGGAGAGGAGAAAGGCAGGGGCACCTATACCCTCAACCTCCTCAACTGGTGAAAGTCTCCGGGTTAAATCCTGGACAAAAAATAAGAAAATTCCCCTCCTTCCTGAACTGGGTAAGCCCGGAGGAAGAGATGATTCACCAAGGCGTGGAGTTAGTGGAGCGGTGGTAAGGTGGTATCTTCGCTTTCTTGAAACATCCCCCCTGAGGGAGAAAAACGAAAGCGAGAAATGGCGACAGCCCAAGCACCTCAATTACAGGTGAAAAAGAAAAATGATCACAAAATAGCCATCCCCTTATCAGCTGGCAGCTATGCAGTTGCAGCAAAACTGGTTAAAATGGTAGTTCTTCCTTGGGCGTACCCTGAGACTACCCTCAGTGCGGACGACCAAATTTTTCTGGAGAACGCAATAATAGAAGAAATGTATGCTGGATGGAAACATAAACTCCAGTTGAATGGCATACATTTTAGACCAGGAATCGTTCTAATCGACTGTGAAACACCACAGACTGCAGAATGGCTCCGCCTGATAGTATCAAAGCTGGAAGGCTGTGAGGGAGTAGAACTGACGGTATACCAGGGAGACGACATTCCAAAAATGCACATTGCCACGATCTTTCTCCCCAGAAACAAGGGCGTAAAGGAGGGAAAGATTTTTCTCCCTAGAAAGGAAGAGGGAAGTGACGACTTGGGTAGTGTAGAAAGCCTACACATCACCAAACTGCTTGGGAGGAGTCACCGCTGACCGAGGAGAAAATGGAGATTGCGTCTGAGGAAGGGGACAGAAAACTTCCAGAAGGTGATATAAAACAACAATCAACATTGAAAAAAAATTAGAGAGAATTACCAACAGAAATAAGAGAATTAATTTTACAACAGATGCTCTACAGAACGACCCTTCGTCTCAATTTATTCCTATCGAAAGATCGTCTAATTTTCACAAAAGTCCCTGCATAATTTTTAATTTCATTACAAGCGTTTTGAATTCTTTGCCACAGCTGATTACGGGTTTCTATTGGAACAGCATAGACTAATGATTTTAAATAGCCCCAAATACAAAAATCACAGGGGTTTAAATCTGGAGATCTTGGGGGCGGTTAACTGGACCACCTCTTCCAATCCATTTATCGTAATATAGTATAGGATCTCGGTATAAAACTACATTCACCGAGATGCTTATTTGATTAAACGTATTTTATATTGAATTAAATATGTCAATAAACATGTTGCATATGGCTTGGGTTGCCTAACAAACTTAAGTCCAGGATATGATTAATCAATTATTATGAAAAAACTTTTTTTTAAAACATTTCACCGGTTTGATTATTAAGCAAATTCTATACCATAGAATATGCAAACGTTAGGTTGCATTTGCACCGGTCTGATTATTGAATGAAATTTATATGATAATAAATAGTATATTAAGTATTAAGAACGGTAAGGGTTGTTTACCGGTTGACAGCAATGTTTGGAGGCTGAGCGTAGCGAAGCCTCCAATTTTGCTGGAGACCGGTATTACACTTAACGTTCGAGATGCTTATACCGTTTTTTGCGGAATCGTATCATAATAAATTTCGAATAAAATAATTTAAATTTCTTCGGAATGAACGAAATGTCAAAAATAACATTTATGCTTCTCTATATCAATAATATACTATCAATAACATACTATCAATAACATACTATCAATAACATACTATCAATAACATTATCAACTTTAAGGACAACCAGTGAGTTATGTTTTTTCTTCCCCATATCCTGATTGTGAACTTGAATCAACACAGAAACTCTAACAGATAGGATATTTCTCAATTATCTTATCGCTTGGGCAGTCGGTTTTCATCACCGGACTGTTCAATAGTGAACAGGACCGCATTTAAACAAATGTCAATTAACATACCTTCAACAATCATAAATGTAGAAACGGCTGAGTCTTCTGACTACAGAAGTATTTAAACTGTAACTCACCCCATCTCTCAACCTATCTACTCACTAGCAGCATCTAAGAAAGTTTATCCTTCAAAAGCACTGGCCCTCATATTTCCATCTTTAGACGGAGTTAAATTAGAAGAATATGTTTATGCACTAGGTCCTTAAGTTCAACCAAAAAATATAACGTTTGCATCAAGAATTTCAAACAACTGAATTTGCATATACTTATCAAGTAAATCTATCTTAGAAGAATATTTAACTAAAGATGGTAAAATATCTATAAATAATGAAATTATTCCAGCAAGAAGATTGATTACCCCATCCAGTCGCATTTTACTATCAAATGTTTATCCCTCCATTCCCGATGAGACATTAGAGGCGGAATTGAAAAATATGGGCTTCAATTTGTTATCTCCTGTAAGTCCCGTAAGAGCGGGTTTTTCTAAGACGGAATATGGTCATATTGGTAGTTTTCGACGTCAAGTGTACTCGACTCCTCTACAAGATGATACTAATCTCCCAGATTCATTCCTAGTCACCTATGAGAACACATCCCTCCGTATTTTCATGTCTTGTTTTAAATGTAAACAGCCTGGTCACATAGCATCTCAATACACAGTGATCTATATTACTCCAACTGAACCTATCGCCCCAACTACTGTTACTCAAAGCACTACTTCATCAACATTGCTACCAGAACCTAAGACATTATCAAACTCTCAGCAAATTAGTACTGTATCACATCCAACACCTCCCATTAATCCAACTCAACAATTATCTGAACCACTCATTTCGAATCAAGTAAAAAGGAAATCTTCAGATCGACATTCTCCAGAAATTGACAATGATACAGAGCCTCAATTTGTAAAACCCATTTCCCAGCCCCAAAAAAAAACCAAACATAAAAAACCCACACTAGAACTATCTAAGCCCACTAAGGGCCGGTTTTACAAGAGAGATTTATACTAGGTATAGTTATACTGGGTATAAAATTATACCAAAGTTTATACCTAGTTTAAAACTGGTTGATTTTACGATGATTTTTTACACCGGTATATAATTCTTGGAGTAAGAATTGCTATACCGGTCTGAAAAAGCATCGTAAAACCAACTAATTTCATTCTAGGTATAAATTTTGGTGTAACTTTATACCCAGTATAACTATACCTAGTATAAATATCACTTGTAAAACCGGCCCTAAGGCTTTTATCGACGATCACGACTCTCGTTTTCCTCTCAACTTTGACCAACTTATCGATCTATTTGATAACTGCTATGGTTCCCCCAATCCCGAACTGATCGCCAAAAATTATACCGATGACTTGCCAGCATTGTGTAAAATGCTTGAGGAAATACACCCACATCTTTCTGATCGTAGTATTAAAACCAGATGCACTAAAATCCGAAAAAAATGTAAGCATGTTTGTAATCCTGAAACTACTGACACTGAAAGCGATTCATCGCAGGAAACTTATTGATAATCAATTATTTTTAATTTAATTTTTTCATCGCGTTCAATAATATAGTACAATCGAACATCAACGGTGTATACACACATCTAGAAATGCTACAAATTTTAATATCAGAGCAAAACCCAGCAATATTATGTTTACAAGAAACAAACTTCACAAGATACGGCGGCGTATCAATTTATGTTAAAAAAGATATAGAATCATGCTCAATTCCATTGGTAACTAATTTAGAAGCAATTGCAGTTCGGATACAAGGCATAACCAAATTAAATATTTGTAATATATATCTCCCTTCCAATAAGGATATTAACATTGAGAGCTTAACCAATCTTATTAATCAGATTCCTCTTCCTATACTAATTGTCGGAGATTTCAACGGATATAATGTTTTTTTGGGGTTGTCCCTACACTGACCACTCCTAAACGATGGCCGTCCCACACGCTTCAACAGTTATAATGGTAATTTGTCTCACATTGATTTAAGCTTTTCCGATTCTACTACAGCACTTAACCTTAGTTGGAACGTACTTTCAGATCTTCACGGAAGCGACCATTTTCCCATAATTATAACAAATATCCGATAGAACCAGACATCACATCACCCTAGTAGTAAATGGAAGTTAAAAACTGCAAATTTGTCATTGTATACAAGTCTTGTAGATAACCTTTTAAATCAAACTAATTTCAAAGAAGTCGACAATGGCGAATTAATAAATAAATTTATATCCATTATCACAAAAGCCGCAGATATAGCAATAGGAAAATCATCTTCCTTCCACAATGGTTCTACCGTACCATGGTGGAATAATGCATGTAACGATGCGATAAAATTGAGTGAACAGGCGTTTAATAAGTATAAAAAACATAATACCAGACAAAATCAACAACATTTCAAAAATCTCAGAGCCAGAGCGCGTTACATAATAAAAAGATCTAAGAAAGAGTCTTGGATCAACTTTATATCTCGTATAAACATCTCTACGCCCCCCGCAGAAATTTGAAATAGGATTAGACGAATATCTGGTAGTTACTCTAATTTTAATATCAACATACTGACAGAACGTGGACAAGATCTAACGAGTATTCAGAGTATTCAGATTCAGTCTCTCTTACGCGATCAGTATATCTGCAAATCCCAATCATCCAGTTTATGACAACACCCTCTCCAATCGTTATTCGGATGAATATAAAAAAAGGAAAAGAACAGATCCACCACTTTACGAAAGAATTAACAGATACCTTAACCTACTACATATATCTATTCCTTAAGCAATCCCCCAATTCATTCCCTCCCCTCCGAAACGAAACAAACCATACCCTAATTAGAGGAAAATTCCATGAGAAAATATCTTATTTACAACAATATACTCATATCTACACAGATGCCTCCAAAACGGATACTGGAGTTGGAGCAGCACTTGTAACTCCAAATGTGATAATCAAATTTAGACTACCTACCCTATATTACAAGCATTCTAACTGGAGAACTTTATGCGATATTTCAAGCACTAGTCCATGCCAATAGAGAAAATGTAAAAAACCTGCTCATAGTAACTGATTCATTGAACTCAATTGAAAGTTTGCGCCAGACATATCCATCAAACCCATTACTAAAACTTATTAAGCAGCAATTATCCCAGCTATACAATTCAGGAGCAATCGTACAGTTACTATGGATACCTTCACATACAGGAATAGAGGGAAATAAGCGAGCTGATGCAGCAGCCAAAACTGCAATTCAGAATCCTGGTGCCATCGAAGTCACGAGGGCTATGATGACAAACATGAAAATATTTATCAAGACATCGGTTAATAACGCTTGGCAACACCAGTGGTCCCAATCTAACGATAAACTTAGGGAAGTGAAAAGGACAGTTAAAATGTGGAAGGCTGTTCCAGAAACCAGGAAAGAACAAGTTATTCTGACCCGTCTAAGAATAGGTCACACCCGATTTTCCCATGAACACTTAATGACTGAATCTGAACAACCCCACTGTAGTGTGTCAATGCACTCTAACAGTCAGGCATGTATTAATAGATTGTCCGCAGTATTCACCTACTATGTATCACTTGCTAGGAGAAGAGTACAATATGGAAAACTTGGTAGCTTATCTACGTGATATTCAGTTTCTACACAAAGTTTAATTTATTACCAAAATTGTTTTTTTTATATCTTTACTGTAGTAGTACTCAATATTTAAATATTTATTGTTCATTTGGTAGCGCTAATAACCTAAAGGGTTGTTGCGCTTTATTTTTCTTAAATAAATAAAAAAAAAACTACTCGATCAGTTTGAAATATAATTTGCATTTTGGTGAAATTGTTTTTATGCTATTTATTACTTCTTATATTGTTCTGTTCGATTATGTTCATTAAGAAAATATACATCTTCTTTTTTTTGTTCCTTTTGAAGTAATATATTATTTAGTACTACTTGAATATATGTAGGGCTAAGAAATCGGTAAATTATTCACTCAGCGACGTCTGAACGGTAAGTAAACCACTTACCGACGTGTTAGACTTAGAAACCAGTAAATTCAACGTACCGTCCTGACAACCGATGATGTAAATAAACAAAAAAGATCGATTGCGCAAAAAATTATTTAATCCTAAACACGGTGGTAAATGGTTGCCTGCGAAAAATCAGTCCCGAATTCCGGTTATCGAATTTAAAAAAGTAAATTAATGCTGCGATTGAATGTGTGCGACTGAGAGAGGTCCCACCCAACCAACCATCCCATGCGTTAGAAGAGGATAGCGATTTACTCGTATATGCTGTGCATCATTTTGGAGTAGATTCTCGTTATAGTTACAATTGAAAAAACGTGCTACCATTTATGTTGGAGAAAACGACAAAAAAGTGTTAATTGTATCAATTGCACTGATTTAGCGTTAAAGTTAGGAATCAAATTATGCCAATGTCTTCCCGCCTTCCATGCGTTTACAGGTTGTATCTATACGGCAGCATTTTATAATAGAGGAAAAGTAAAACCTTTTCAGCTATTTTCGAAAAATGAAAAATATCAAACAGCTTTTGCATCATCAACAGATGCTGCTGATATTCCCATTGATGAAAAAATGGAAACCGTTTAAGAATTTAAGGCTACTATGTATTGTATCAAGAACTGCACCAACGTGAATGAGGCGAGATATCGCATTTTTATGAAAAATTACTCTGCTAAAGAAGACAGCGAGCAATTTTTCAAAAAATAAAAGGCTTAGGCCCAAATTCCATACCACCATGCTGGATATCACTAATTCTGAAAATTTTACGAACTATTTGAGTAAATTCCATGTGGCTTAATGCAACGGATCCATTATGCCTTAAACTTCAGCCTGAGACTTGTGGTTGGTTCTTAGATGAATATTTAAAACCAGTAGGATTCATTGGGGATCATACACCTTTGAAGGTCGAAGACATTATCGAAAGAACTGAAATGGAGAGTGATGACGAAGACGGTTGAGAAGTTGAGATCATAGTTTTATGTCTGATGACTCGGAGCCTGAATAATTTTGAAAAATTGAAAAAACTTTGTAGGTATTTATAATTTTTTACAATAATTAGAAGTTTTTTTGATTATAGTTTCCTATTTTGTTTTTTGATGATAAAGATAAATTTGTAAGATTGGTATTATACCTCAAGTCCTTAAGTGATTGTACATACTCCAAAATATTGCGATTTCAACCGACTAGCCTTGATAAAATGTTGATATTAAGAGAAATACAGGGTAGTGAACATGAAATTTTCATTTCCATTTTTTACGATAACTTCGACGCTTTTTGACGTATATGCACAAAATCTTGAGGTTGGGAGTTTTTTTATATGAGAAATCATAATTTTGTATTTATTTCGATGTATGGTATGCGGCATAAAGGTTCGCAAAACTTTTTTGCCTTTTACATTAGCGCTACTTTTGTAAAAAAAAATTAAAGCCAGAGATAATCACATTTTAGTGATCAACTACATGATTATTATTTAATGAAATTACTAAATTGCATTCGAAAAATGTATTTCTGTGCATGATAATTATTTTTCTTAGTATTAAGATGAACAGTATTAGGGTATTGTATCAGTTAACATGAAAAATATGTATGGTACTTTCAATTCTTATAAAAAATAATAATTATCGTTCACAACTACATCTTTCGATCGTAATTTCACTAAATAATAATCATGTCGTTTATCCGCCCTTACTCTTAGATTAGTCAGAGACTAGTTACTCTGAGACTAGCGTAGGTTTAAAGAAGTAATACAATTGCTATTAATAAACTCCGACTAAGGAGATGATAGTTACTTTATCCTTATTACTTGATTAGGACATGACTTAAGGAAGATTTGCAGTTTTATAGTAGCAATTGACCAATAGCGTATCTGCCAAACTGATGGTTTAAGCATAGAATAAAATTAGTCTTAGATTACTCCGTGTTTATTAATAAGACCGTTAAGGTTTGGAGATATACTAACAAATATGCCGTTTTTGGTGTAATGATGTGGCTTTAATTATTTTTTACAAAAGTAGCGTAAAAGGCAAAAAAGTTTTGCGTACATTTATGCCGCATAGGTGGCCTATGTGGCGCCCTCTACAAAATATATTGAAATAGGTACAACATTGTGATTTCTCATTTCTCAACAAGCCTTGAATTATTGTAAAAACGAAAATTAAAACTTCATGTTCACTACCCTGTATCTCTCTTGATATTAACATTTTATTAGAACTAGTTGGTTTAAATCACAATATTTTGAAGTGAAGATTGAACTGTACTTTTATGTACAATTACTTAAGGACTACCCCGTATAATACTAATCTTACAAATTTTATCTTTATTATTAAAAACCAAATAGAAAACAACAATCAAAAAAACTTCTGTTTATTGTAAAAAATTATAAATACATTTTTTCACTTCTTTCAAATTATTCAGGATCCGAGTCATCGGACATGAAACTATGATCTCCAACTTCTCAACCGTCTTCGTCATCACTCTCCATTTCAGTTCTTTCGATAATGTCTTCGACCTTCAAAGGTGTATGATCCCCAATGAATCCTACTGGTTTTGAATATTCATCTAAGAACCAACCGCAGTTCTCAGGCTGAAGTTTCACGCATAATGGATCCGTTGCAGCCACATGGAATTACGAAAATAGTTCGTAAAATTTTCTGAATTAATGATCCAGCATGGTGGTATGGAGTTGGAGTCGAAGCCTTTTATTTTTTTTAAAACTGCTCCCTGTTTTCTTTAGCAGAGTAATTTTTCAGAAAAATTGCGATATCTCGCCACATTCACGTTGGAGCAGTTCTTGATACCATACATACTAGCCGTAAATTCTTGAGCGGTTTTAATTTTATCATCAAAGAAAATATCAGCAGCATCTGTTAATGATGGAAAAACTATTTGATATTAGTCATTTTTCAAAAATAGCTGAAAATGTTCCACTTTTCCTTTATTATGAAATGCTGCCGTATAGTCGCAACCTGTAAACGCATGGAAGGCGGGAAGACTTTGGCATAATTTGATTCCTAATATGAACGCTAAATCAGTGCAATTAATACAATCAACTCTTTTCAACCATTTTTTTCAACAATAAATAGTAGCACGTTTTTTCAATTGTAACTATAATGAGAATCTACTCCAAAATTATGCAGAGCATATAAGAGTCTATCGCTACCCTTTTCTAACGCATGAGATGGTTGGTTGGGACCTCTCAGTCGCACACATTCACTCGCAGCAATATTTTACTTTTTTAAATTCGATAACCGGAATTCGGGACTGATTTTTCGCAGGAAAACCTATACCACCGTGTTTATGATTGAATAATTTTTATTATCATATGAATTTCATTCAATAACCAGTTCGGTGCAAAATGCTAGTATCGATTCACCTGTTTATACCTGGCAACCTGAGGGTTGTGACCGGAAAAAAATAGGCAACCTAACGTTTACATATTCTATGGGCTTCATACTTTCGATTGGTATAGAATTTGTTTAATAATCAAACCGGTGAGATGTTTGAAAAAAAAAATTTTATAATAATTAATTAATCATGTCCTGGACTGAAATTTGTTAGGCAGCCCATATGCAACATGTTTATTGACATATTAAATTTAATATAAAATACGTTTAATTTAATAAGCATCTCTGTGAAGGTCGTTTTATATCGGAATCTTAGACTAATAGTTATTGTCGAGATATTGACGAACGAGCTGGGCAGCCGTCGTGCATAAACCATAAATTACTTCGAATGATCAGAGGAACCCCATCTATTAAATCAGGTAAAACATTTTTTCTACGAGCGGGCGGAAAATTGAATTTTCCACACACATTTCAGTGTGGAAAATTAATTTTACCGCACCGTATGGAAATAATTTTCCCCACTGTGTGGAAATAATTTGAATAGGAATTCGAAAATGAACTACACTCGACTGACATTATTATCCCAGAACAGCAAAGAGCAACAGATCCAAAATTACAGTCATTTAACAAGCAACTAGCATCTGCTATGAATTTAAGTAATGCAAATAATTGTACTTTTACAATAAATTATAATATAACTTATTATTATAGGTATTAGATTTTGACATGTGACTATTATTGTTAATAATATTTTACTTGATGTTTACTTTATCAATAATCTAATAAAATATATTTCTAAATAAACTATAAGCACTTATAATTAGATAAGAATATCTCAACTTTTGATTAGTTCTGTTGACTTTCCTTACACTCGTAGAAAAACTATTGTACCTAACACTTGCGGAAAATGTTTTTCCGCACTTGTTAGGTAAATAGCTATTGTAGGAAATTGAGATATTCTTGTCCAGGAAGCTCTACGGGTCCCAGAAGCTGATTACCGATTACACCCATCCAAACATTCATACCAAATCTTTGCTGGTGTTTTTTCTCTACTGTTGATTGAGGATTATCGCCAATGTAGGCGTAATGATGAGCATTATATAAATTAAAAATTCCGTCTCTGGTAAACGTCGATTCATCGCAGAATGAAATATTGGAAAATAATTCGGGATCCTGATTTTTTTGTTCCGCAACCAGTTTGAAAAATCTATGCGGGCAGGGAAATCACCATCTACCATAACATGAACTATTTGAAAATGGAAAGGATTAAGGTTTTCTTTATGAATAATATTCCATATGAAAGAAGAAATGCCAGGATACATAGCAGCGAGTCTTCTGGTGCTAATCTCAGGATTATTTTCGATTTCAATAAAAATATCGCCTTCGTATTCCATTGTCAAATCAGGTCGTCTACCAGTTTCAGTATTCTCAGGTACTACTTAGCTAATTTTTGGTGTACGGCTACAAATGTAGCAGGATGCCTTCTATTTGGAAATTTTTCCGCACATCTTCGCTCTGCTGCACGAGCGTTACATTGTACTTTCCCATAAACTAAATGCATATCAACATATTCTTCATTCGAAAAATAAACCATTTTGATCGAATTAACTATTATTTTTTACCTTTCACACACAATAACAATAATAACTGTTCATAATCAAAATAATTTGATACATTGTCAGATTTCGTAAATTTTTCAAAGCCAACTTGATATTACAGATATAATTCTATAATCCAGCATAATTTTATGTAAGAAACACAGAAAGTTTAAATTTATTTTTCTCGAAAACGGTTCATGATATCGATTTGAAAGAAGAGAACATTTTTTTATGAAAATTATCTTGAATTTTCCAAAATCTGTGTCAGATACATAAAAAACTTTAAAATAATTTTTTTAATGGAAATACCTGTTGGTACCCCCGACTGACACGCTTGTGATGGATCTAAAAAAAATTTATTTACAGCGAACGACTGGTTTGTAACTGTTTATTGATTAAACCAAGTTTGAATATTTCGAGTAACGGTATTTTTGAATAATTTGAAGAAAACTCATATGAGGTAATTTGAGCTAAATCGACCTGAATTTATCCCTAGTAACTGTTGTTTTTCAAATTTTATCTCATAGTTTCTTATTTTCATCGCTCAAACTTGTTTATTTGAGAAGAAAACATTCAAACAAACCGAATTTAGATAAAATCACGAGTTCGTGATTTTATCAATCGGTGTGCTTCATATTTTTTTCAAATAAACAAGTTTTCGTGGAAAAGAAAAAATTATCTAAGAAACTGGAAGCTCTCGTGGTATTACCTTTGATTATTTTTTTCATTGGTCTAAATCTGTCATTTTGGTGGTTTTAACCAATAGCAATACATTATTCTAGCCAATCGTTCGGTATTATACTGATTATTTTTTTCGCATTATTTTCAACCAATCAGAACGATCTATTTAGTTAAGTTACCTCGTATTATTTCGATAACACCTAATTATACATACAACCAATCGAAAATTTTACAATACTTTAATTTCCATAGTAACCACATCGACATCCATATACATAATATATCCATATCCTGTCAGTGTGACAGGATAATCCTTCCGCTTCGCGGTCGGATTATTTAAACTGTCAAACTGACTTTCTTTGTGATTATGCAACAAGTTATCGATGTATAACCTGATTATATTGAAGTACTTACTACTGATTATTTTGTTCGTATCATTTTCAAGCAATCAGAACGATCAATTTAGTTAAGTTTCCTCGTATAATCTCGATAATATTTGATTATACATAGGGTAGCTCTACCAATCAAAAATTTTACATTTTTGCATAGAGTAGCTCTACCAATCGAAAATTTTACAATACTTTAATTCCCATAGTAACCACACGTTTATCAAAAATGAGTCGATTTGTATTGTAATTTCCATTGTACCAATTTGTATCTAAATTAATAAATTGATCAACTTCCTGCATAATTACAAATTGTGTCAGGTTTACAGAATAATCCTCCCGCTTCGAGGTCGAATTATTTGAACTGTCAAACTGACACTCTTTGTAATTATGCAAGTTGTCGATGTATAACCTGATTATTTTGAAGTACTTATCGTATCACTACTCATACATAGAGTAGCTCTACCAATCGAAAATTTTACAATACTTTAATTTCCATAGTAACCACATCGACATCAATGTACAACAATAACACACAATGTTAGATTACAGTACAGTCAAATTCTGACGTTTATCAAAAATAAGTCGATTGGGACTGTATTTTCCATCGTACCAATTTGTATTTAAATTAATAAATTGTTTTTTCACGAGCGGGCAGAAAATTGAATTTTCCACACACATTTTAGTGTGGAAAATTAATTTTCCCGCACCGTGTGGAATAGTGTATTCTTCAACGAGTGCAGACTGATGGCTATTATTCACGTGGATGGAGTTTCCAAAACGAGGGAGCGCAGCGAATGAATTTTGGAATCATCCAAGCCATTCTACACAAGTAAAGGACTATACTTTCTCCACGACTAAAAAGAAAAAATTTCCTTTGAGGATCGAACCTCGATCGTCCGCGCCATAGTCAACCACCACTAGGCTATAGAGCATATTTATAAAAATGTAAAGAGTAAATATAATATACGTAACTCATATTTTTAATCGGAACCCTTACATTTATAAATGAAATTAATTCCAGGAGGCGTACATATTCACTATCGCTACTGTTGTCCATTTTTTTTTCTTATAATACGTAAAATTATGATTTTATAATTATTTTGACGTTTCAAACAACGCGCTGTCAGAAGCGATTTGCGTTCTTAGGTATTTGACGGTTTGAAGAGACGATTTGATTTATTCATTTTAGCATGAATTCTGATAATAATAGAATGTGATTGGCTAACGAGAGTGAATTCTTTTTATTATTAACTGGTGTGAAGAATTTATATCATTATGAAGCTAAATATGTAAAAATAATTTGTGCGTTATTATTTAGTCGTGGAGAAATTTCCAACTCAATATATCAAATTAATAATAAGCCGGTACCTATATCATGGTGATTGCGAAATGCTAATTGCTTGTTGAATGGCTGTAATTTTGGATCTGCTACAAATTTAAGTAATGCAAATAATTGTACTTTTATGTACAATAAATTATAATATAAGTAATTAGGTATTTGAATTTGACATGTAACTATTATTGTCAATAATATTTTACTTTATGTTTACGTTATCAATAATCTGACAAAATATGTTTCTGAATAAACTGTAAGCACTTAAAATCAGATAAAAATATCTTAAATTTTGATTAGTTCTGTTGACTTTCCTCACGCTCGTAGAAAAACTATTGTACCTAACACTTGCGGAAAATGTTTTTCCGCACTCGGCTGTTTCACCGAACGACGCGTAGCGGAGACTAAAGGCAGACTCGTGCGTAAAAATTCATTTTCCGCACTTGTTAGGCAAATAGCTATTTTCTACACCCACATGTATATTATCCATTTCCTGTACAGTTTACAGAATGGAAATTTAGACCATATCGGTCAACTGAACTTATATGATTTCATATACATCCTAGAACGAATATGAAATCCACCAATCAGCATTCGCGTTTAGTACTCGTTACTCATCTTTTTTTCAATTTAAGGAAACGTCAAAATAACTTGTAAAAAAAATCTCCCAGAAGCACTGGATCAAGAGTATTCATTTACAAAAATAAACTTGAACAAAATAATCCGTATAAATTAATCACATTACTAAAAACAGAATAAAATGGGTATAAGGGACTACCGATGGACGTCAGTTCTCATAAAAGTATGTAATACTTCTGACATCAAATTGGTATGAACCTCGGTAGTCGAGTGGTAAACATACCAGACTCTCACGCGGTAGATCCGGGCTCGAATCCCCGTGAAGAAGATTTTTTTTTAATTGTTTATTTTATTTTTAAATTGCTTGATATTCATAACGACAATAGGTAGACGCTTGAAATATTTAGCAGAATATTCATTATTATAGATAAAGGTACGGTACCCTTCGTGCGGGAGTCCGACTGGCAACATCTACTTATAACAGCATCGCATATTTAAAAAGGGAAACCGTAACATTATACAAATTGTACATTTAAAAATTGTGCTTACGTTTATCACAAAAAATTAGTGAAGACATAAAATTGAATTGGTACGATTATGAATAAAATTGTTGAAAATTTCCAATTTCAAGTTATATTTATTTTACAGTTTATTCAAATGTTCATTTTCTAGATTTGTTTTCATATTTTTGCCAAATAAACAAGTTTTCGTGGAGAAGAAAAAATTATCGATAAAATTTGAAGCACTCGTGGTTTACCTTTGATAATTTGCTAGTAGAAAATTATAGCGAATATTTCCCTCTTGTATTAAAAATCCCATATGAAGCGGGATCTTATTGCGGTAAGATGCCGCTAACTATCGAAAAGATCCCGATAGCTATCGAAAGTTTCCCTGTAGATCCGTAAATATAGTAACGAGTGTTAAAATTGCGCATTATTTGTCATTGTGACATATGCCAAATTTTTAAATTCGTTGGAATATCGCGATTAGGACAAGATACTTTAAGTTCTATTTAAGGAAAAGTGACCGAAAGTAAACCCAAAAATATAATACTTTTATTTCTTCTACTCGAGAAATATTCTACCACACTACACTCGAGCATCAAAATAAACCTGATAATAGGGAATGAAGAAGTTGACCGCCTAGCTTGTCAATATCCAACTATAAACGCACCTATGCTAGAAAAATATCCACATATGGATCACAAAACCCCAATCAAAACGTTGATAGATCAACAATGGCAGTCTATTTGGCATAAAACAAATGACAAATTAAAAGAAATCAAACCACAAATTACAACAGTTCTCCCTACTTCCTACAAAAGAAGAGACCAAGTTATACTGAATAGACTGCGTATCGGGCACACACACTTAACACACCAACACCTCATGAAAAAAGAACCCGCACCCACCTGTCAAAATTGTCACACAGTGATCACAGTGAAACACATCTTACTGGAATGTCCAATGTATGACACAGCAAGAAAAACTTACAAATTAAGTTCCAACCTAAAAAGTATACTTTCATCAAATGAAAATGAAGTTCTTGGCTATCTAAAAGACATTAAACTAAAATCAAAAATTTAGAAAAACTGCTACTTATAATTATTTATACCTGAAATTGGAAAATTGTTACTATTACCATAAAATTGTATTGTCTCCCCCGCTAATAACTCATAGAAGTTGATGCGGGGTAAATAAATGTTTTTGAAATAAAAAAAAAAAAAAAAAAACCTGATAATCTTCTTATTCAGTTAACCTGTTCAATAAAGATACGTTTGCTTAACATTCTGCTAAATAGTTTGAAAAATAATCATGCCGAATTACATTCGTGGTAATAATTTTTTTCAAATATTTTTAACTAGATTTTTTCCACTACTATAGCTGTGAAGTTGACAATTATTGCTTCTTCTAGCCAACTGAGAAGTTGAATTTCCCTATTAGTGGTTAATAGTTTTCTATTATTGACCTAGGTCAATAATGGACAAGTTCAAATATTTGGAGAATTCAGGGATAGTAGTTCAACAAAAACTTGTGCAAGATAGTTTTGTATACCCAGGAGATTGTCTTTGACATATTTGCTGATTGAAATTACCTATCAATTATTGAATAAAAATTCCATTAGTAAAATTCGCGCAAAACGTTTATAATATATCGAAAACTGATAGTGTACTTGTCAGTCAGACGACGGAGTAAACGCTTCTCGTGGTGCGTTTGTGATTTATTTTTAATTTTTGTCGTAAATTTGGTTAGTAGTGGAAGACACTTATAAACCTCGCACCTCATTCCTCTCGGGCCAAAGCCACTCGCGAAATAATCTTGGTGCTCGGTCAATAATAATAGTTTTCACCACATTGGTTTATAATATACTATTATCGTTTCTCTTGTATTGCAATATGAACAACTCAATACCAAAACAGTACTTACTCGATTTATATGTGCAACCATTGTAAGAAGTTTAACATAATTAAATTTCTGATTATAGCTCTTAAGTTTCATTAGATGGTTCAAATGCAAGTGTATATTGTCTTCATCGCCCTAAAATATTCAATTTTGTTTATTCAACTTATTTGAACACTAAACTTCAAAGTTATTGTATAGAGACGAGAGGTCGGTGTTTTCCAGATCCCAGATACATATTATTAGCTGCGTGGACCATAACAACCTTAATGAAATTCATCCTACCTCTATTAAATGTATAAAATATTTCGGATAGAGTACTAGAAATCCAGTCAACTTTTCAAATCCTCGATCTTGTTGATTCGGTTTGTTGATAGTGGATGAAAAAAAAGTAATAATTTCTCCATACGAATCAGAGCAGGGAAAATTATGATATCCAGTATAAACGAGCCTATGCAAGAACGTAGTCTGAAATATAAAAAAAAATAGCATCTCCACATGAAACAGTTTGTGATGTACTTACTCTTCCGGCTAGTTGAAAATTCTTACAAATAATATCGTAAGCTGTTATTCTTTTTGGTTCCTGAATACCAAGTACAGGATCTTTTTTAAGAGCTGTTCTTTTCCTAGGAAACCCGACTTCAATATCGTCTTCCTTCATATTTTTTGCTTATTTGTAACTAAGAGACTGGAACGTGATTGATCAATAAAATGCAAAGATCCTTTTGGATATGTATTTTTTATTTTCGGGCGTAATTTATTTGTATATGTACCGAATACGATTGTTTTGCAATGAGTTCACTATTTATAGCTCCAAGAAGGTCTTATTTCAATTTCATTGATATTAGACCTTTGAGTTCAAAGATACACTAGGAAGCCAACGAATGCAATAGAAAATATTGAGTGAATAAGGAATTGTTAGGTCTATGACAATCTCAAAACCAGGTAGGCACCTAACTATGATCAGAGGTGTACTAGCTCAAATCACTTAAAATTATTGTCAGAGAAATAACTTAAGAAGACTACTTTACAAAACTAGTTAACTGAAACACGAAAAACAAATTTTTTGTAATACATTTTAATACTTTTTGCTGTTCCTTCCGATTGATACATATATAATGCTGTTCCTTCCTATTAATATGATTAAAAACCGATCTTTTATTATGTAAACATTAATTGTTTCATGATTTGGAAATCGGTGCCAAGTAAACGCCTGTTGTCACTGTTGTCACGTCGCATCGCACAATTCGTCTGCAATCGTCAACTTTGAATGTAATGGTGGGAACAGACCAAGCAAACATTGTTGTGCAACAGTGGTACAACAGGTGGGCAACTGTTGGCTAACTTGTTTCCATGGGAAGAAAACATTTTCGACAAACTGTTGGGCAACATCGACCAGCCTGCTTTCTCCGGTGTATTTCCAGTGTTCGTTCAGGCAGGCACCATGAGCGACGATGAAGATGCTCTACTCGCGTGGTGTGCGATTTTAGTAATGAAAATAAAAGTATCTCGAAGATGCTGTAGGAAGTGAGTGAAGTGTAGTGAAGTGAAGGTGATGGCAAAGAAGTATATACAGAGAGCAACAGTTTTAACCAGAATTGAGAATGGAGGACAACATGTTGTTTGATAGCTTCTCTCGCATGGATACAACTACATTCGAATAACTGTAATGATTGGGCCCAAAATTGCAAAAAACATACGACTTACCGAGAAACAATATATTGTGTCGAAACGAGATTACTGGTAACTTCATGGTTTTTAACCACTTAATTATTAAAATGTAAAATTGACCCGTATACGCTTCTACACTGCAGACGCTGTGTGCGCACTGTTCGGCAGTATCTCCTTTGAAGTACCGCCTCGGCAGCGAACACCGACCAGCAGTTCGGCAACAGCTGCACAACTGTTGCGCAGCACGTACACACTGTGTATACTTGTGTTTTCTCGAGTGTTGTTCCACTGTTGCACACCAATTTTTGCTTCGTCTGTTCCCACCTTAAACTCTTTGTTTCAAGTTTGCTATTACACTTGTAACATGGTATGGCATCTTCTTGGCACCTACGTACAAATTATAAAACGATTAATAATAACCAATAATTGTTTAATTACCCACACTAGACGGAACAACAACATTGTTGTATAAAACTTTTTTTGTGCTATTTTGCTACCAGTTTTTGATGAAGTTTTTTTTAATTACTAATATAGTTTCCATTTTACATGGAATAATATTTATAAAGAGTTAATATCTACAACTGTTGCAACTAATACTCTAAACTAAGCGAGTACTATAGAGAACTTACGTGTCCTTGCTAATTAGACACTAGCGTCCATGGTGGCGAAAATTAGCAACTGCTTTGTGAAATAAAGTTAATACTATACTAAGGTAGTGTGACCATCTATTGACACCCCCCAGTTATTGACACACTTTGCTTTCATAAGCTTATTATAAGGAATCTGTGAATCTGATTAGAGTGACATCTACTATAGCATAATTATTAGTCACAAAAAAATCATGTCGATAGAACAGAAACCAATAGATCACGATATGTTTGAATATGGTCACTACGTTGTGTTCCATGGTTCGGTGAATTTGCTTAGAGGTAAGCTTAAGAAACATCGAATCATTTCAGTACTAGTTGAACTTCAAATACTGATGGAAATGATCTCAAATCGATTCTTTTCGCAATAAATATTCAAAATTTACCATATATACTTTCGACATGTTTAACTATAATGTCTACTCTGCTTTTATATGAGCTTGTTAGTTAATGTGTTAGTTAGTGTGTGTTCGGTGAGTCTTGGCCTACACCTGCCGATATAAAGGAGATGTCTCCCAGTGACCTGTCTACCTTCCTGAGAAGGACAGGATGGATAATGACCTAGGAGGACAACTCCTCGGGAGGATGTACAATGGGTCACATGTGGCCTAAGTGCTGTGAGCCTACACACTCACCCTCCCTACTCTACAGATACAGAGATAGTTAATGAAATAGACAACTAAATACACGTTCGATAATAATAATGATACTTTTATCTTTACACTAAATAGATACTGTAATTACAGATAAAACATTTAAACAGAAAAAGAGATGTTACATACCGGTAGTAATGGCATCAATCTCAATTCACGAAAAAAAAACTTTTATTCTGGTACTTTGTTGAATTGAAGAAGTACCTACTGAAAATAAATATTGTCATTTATCAATTGCTATCCAATTGTGCTCCAAAAAACATTTATAGAGGTCCCACTCATTTGCTACGTTACTGCCAATAAGTAGAGTTTACTACTTAAAACATACTTAATAAACAATTTATACAATAATTAGGTGAAATATGTAATATTAAACACCCAAAAAATTACAAATATTGTAGTATTTCCTCCTTTTCGAGGGATTTTTAAAACAACCGTACAAGTCATTCAATTTTAGACAATCTCCTATTGACATGGACTTTCTTTGTCCTATCGGTCTAGGATGCAGTTGTTTGGTAGTTATAGTAGGTTTTCCTTTTTTCTTTGTGAAGAAATACTTTCCGTAATGCATAATGGAGTCATAATCGTATTCGAAGCTGTAAGTTGTGTTGTCCAAGCTCTGCTTCACGAAATTTGATTTAAAACCTACAACATACAAAACTTTTTTCCTCTGTCACGACAATTGCAATAAATTCTCACGTGGTACAATATTATCGGTATGAATTTTGACAAAATTGTCCCTGTCCCATCTGGATTGTTCGTGAAATACTCCCAAAGCATGCATTAGCTCGTGGATAGCTCTACCTTCAGTGCCAAGACAATTTGGTCCCCTTCTGTCAGGTGCTTGCAAACTAAGAATTTGAGCACCTCCTAAAAAATGCTTTTCTTCATATATTATAATTTAGTATAGTCAAGAAGGTGAATATAAAAACCTCAATTCAATAGTATTTTATATAATACATTTTATTTCTCCTGTCGCCGTCTACCTACATTCGAGTACACGTACACTAAATGTACAGAATGCTTCAACGATTTTCTTAAAGTGCTATTGAAGTCATTAAAATACAGTAAAAGCTCCTTTTTTGGTCTTTCTTCCTATTTTCTCTGCTAAAGGTTTATTCGCGGATCTAATCGGTACATACGTATCAATAAAAAGGATTCCAATAGGTATCTAACCCAATATCCTTGTAAATGCATCGTCAAATAGACTAATAAAAAAGAGAAATAGACCGTTAAACCCTCGTGCTTGAAAAATTCAAATGAAGAAGGACCTGCTAGTGGAAATTTTCTACACGACGGCTTTGCTTCAGCGTATGAACCAAAGAATAATCTAGGCCTTAAGCTTTATTACATTAGACGAACCTTCAAAATATTCAATAAAATGGAATGTGATCGTGATATAAATGTAATGGAAGGCTCGAAGAAATTTGACATCAAAATGAATCGTAAACATAAGAGAACCATTGGAAAACTGAAGCCATACACATTGGAATCATGCTGGAAAAAACTGTGGCCTGCTCTGACTGCGGAAAATGACGAAGAATCTGTGCAAATTCAAACTTTGACTCCAAACAAGCCGAAACTGCAAGTGGAATAAGACAATATGGGTTCGAATATATCTAATGCCACTGCTGAATATCGGTCTGAATTGAAGGAGCTTTTAAAAACTGCCAAGCAAAAAAAATTACAAAATTCTTTAAACCATTGCCTAAGCCCGAAGATAATAATTAATCATTTTTTTTTATTTTGACACCAAGGAACGTATCCCCTATTCTATATTCACGGTATATTTACCATTTACTATAGGTGATAAAAACTTGTTACGACGACGCTGTATACTTACCAAAACGTCCCACAAAGGACCAACAGCCTTTTGGGTATTTTATAGGCCAGATGAGAAGATAATCTTTGCTTGTTCCATTCCATGGAACAAATTTTATACAAGTCATAAAGTTTATTATTTTTATTGCTTTTAATATAGTAACTTGGTCGGATGGTTCTGGAAAATATATTGTAATATAATGAATACAAGAATGAAAAATTCTATAACAACTATACAGTGTGGGTAACAGTGTGAAACATTTCTTCCAGTAAAGAATATTCAAATTCAAATGAGCCTTCAAGCCGAACGTTTTCATCAGTAAACTTTAAGTATTATTGGCATTTATCAAAATAATGAAAAAAATTCAAAGTTTGACACGTATTCTTACCATATAATGGGCTGATAGTATATGGAACAATCCCATTGCCCCATAATTTATCTGGAAAATTATCAAATTTAATTCCTACTCTCCAATAATTATAAAATTCATTTGTAAGGGCCATGTCTCCTTGGAATAGCCCCGGGGAGAGTTCAGGATCCATGGATTCTTCTTCAAATGTTTCGTTAGGGGAAATAACTGAAAAATATTATGTTTATAAAACATTCTCCTTACTTCTTGTTCATAAAACTTGTTTGTTTCAATATAGTGTGCAACAAAACTATCGAAAAGACTAATTAATTATTCATAGTATGAGATAGTAGTGTTTTAATTCCAATGTACTTATATATAAAGAAGTAATACAAGGTGTTTATTTTGATTGGGTCTGTTTCATTTAAACTTATTCGTGACCCTGAACGTAAGAAAGTATTGTTACACTATCCTGTATGCCATACATTTATTTTAACTGTAAAAATACCTCATAAACTAACCGATATCAGGAACTGGTGGAAACATCACATCCGGTATAGGAGGCATTATAAATTTCGAAGAACAGCTTCCAAATATTATCAGAAACAATAAACAGGATAACCGAACGAAGCACTTCATTTTTGCAGCAACTAATATGCTCTTACATGTTATAATGTCAACCAAAGCATGACAAAAGCAGCGAACCGTCTTGAGGAAGTATAAATCGAAAACTAGTACTCAAGAAATTTTAATTTTCAGTACCGTAACAATTTGGTACAATCGTTGGATGGACGATCTCTTGTTTTCATTTGTTCCACAGAGGCGGACTAGGGTGTGTTCAAAACCATGAAGGTATAGATGAAAAGATAAGATGAAAAGATAAGAACTATGAAAACTTCAAGTCAATATCACATGTTATTGAAAACAAATCTGAACTATGGTTTTTGTCTAATAAACTAAAATTAAATTCAGAGAAGACACAAAAACTCTATTTTTCTTCTTCTAACCAAAATGCTTGGAGTGTAAAATTGTTGGGACTCTACTTAGATGGATCACTGTCGTGGAATTTTCACGTCGACTATTTGAGAAATAAATTATCAAGCTCGATTTTTGTACTTCGACAGCTTAAAAGAGTTGTCAGTTTCCAAACTTTGAAAACGGCTTATTTTTCCCTTGTGCATTCCCATATTAACTATGGAGTTGTACTTTGGGGAAATTCGTCGCCAGCCAAAGATATCTTTGTAATTCAAAAGAGAGCTATTAGGATTTTGAGTAATGTCAGTTCCCGTGAACACTGTAGGGAGTTATTTGTTCATCTACGGATAATGCCTCTACCGACCTTATTTATTTTTAACACCCTTATTGAGATCCACAAAAGTCTTGACTCCTTAACAAAAAATTCAGATATCCATAATTACAATACTAGACAAGCATGTAATATTCGTACAAATCGTTTTCGTCTGACAAAATCTCAGAAGAATTCACTCAACTATTCTCTGTATAATATCTTACCAGCAGAAATGAAATCTTTAAGTTTGAATAAATTTAAGAGGAGTTTAAAAACGTATTTACTTGGATTTTGTTTTTACTCTGTGAACGAATACATTGAGAATTGTCAGAATATCTAGAAAATTTTTAAAATGTATTCATGCTCATTGGACATTCCTTCCTTTCTGAATATATTTTTTATCACTTGTATTTTAACATTAATTAATATTATTATGTGTTATGTGATTTTATTTTTATTAATATGTCAATTGTTGTACTTTTTACATTTTGTATTTCTGACTTGCTACAAACATTGTAAAAACATGTAATGTAGTCAAATAAATATATCTATCTACATCTATCTATCTATCTATCTATAGGATGCTTAAACTTACCACATACTTTTTCAGATATCAGTCTTTCTGTGAAAGGCTAATATCGTATCTCACCCTGTCGACAAACAACAACTCTCCATACGTTTATTATAACACCGGGATTTCCTATAAATATCACCAGTCCCAGTATCTACGTTTGTGATGAATACAAATCAATCCCCCCCCCCATTTTATTTTTCTAGCTCGGTAAGTCCTAATCGAAGATGATGGACATTTTTATCGTATTTACAGTGTAAACTTTACAATTTAACTTCAGTTTCTGAAGAAAACAACTTGGTCATCGAAATGCCTCGAAACTATTTTTAACCTATATTCAGTTCCATCCAACATTCTGAAATGTTTTGTATAAATAAATGGCTATAAATATGACGAAAAATTTGTTTGACTATCATAAAGGGTTCGTCCCGAGTAATTTTAAATATAATAATAATAAATTCTGGTAGAACCAGAACATCAAAAAGCATTCTGAAAGAGAATCGAATTTTAGATTCAGTTGACAAAATTGAACAATTTTTTTTCAAGTACTTGGAGAAAGCTTAAAGGGGTAACAGATACATTCTAATCACTACAGACAAATCCAAGAGCTCTTACCAGACAATCTACCAATTTCTTTTTTTTAGAACGTCACAATTTTTCAAAATATATTCTTTTCACTGACGAGGTCATCTGTATGCAGGAAATACATACTACTGGTGTGGTGAGAATTTACATATTACAAGGGTATCGCATTACAACACTCGTATAAACTTTATGATCGGGCAGGAACTCAGGGTAACAAACTAGTGGGTATTGTGTTCAGCAGACTTTTCGAAAATCATTATTCGAGATATCAGAAGAGCTTTGTCGCACTTATAGAAGGTAACGCGATTGTTTGATTCACCATTATCCGAATATATGGATTGGTAGAGGAGAAGAAGCTCCGACTCATTGGTATACTCAGTTTGGTTAATTTAATAGCTGCAAGACAAAATTGAGCATCACTTATGAGTTTTCGCCAAATTTAATTACATTCTCTTCTTGTAATAACTTGTTTAATTAATAACTTCGGAACTTCTCTGGAAATTTGTGGAATGTTATGTTAAAAACTCTACCATGTAACTAGCGCCCTCTATGAGAGTGAAAGCAATTCATATGATTTATCAGCTTCGTATAGACATGCATACAAGTCTGAACATAATCGTGAAAAATGTGTAAACATTTTCCCAACACCCTGTATCTGATGAGATAAGATTTTTGGTGGCTAAGATAATGTGATGAACTTTTATGAACACACCCTTGATTTATATTTTATTTTTGTTATGAATTAATAAAATTTTAAAGTTTTTTTATATTAGTTCGGCCCTGCTATTTTAATGAAGACCACGACATTGGACGACCTACATAAGAGCTACTAATAATTTGTGAATTTGTGATGGTTGACGTCTTCTTGGTATTATGTTGGTCATTTGAACATTAAAATTTTTGATTTAATAATTATTCCACCATTTTTTTCGTTCAATTGTGGAAATTCGTTGTAGAAAATTGAAATGCTTAAATCTCTTGTCGATTTCTCACTTATAGAAATAGAAGAAGTGTTGAAAATGTCTTCGGCTTTCGTGCACGGCTAATTCAAATAGCTTTGGTGTGAATAATATAACATATGAAATGAAACATATTTATTTTTCATATGAAATTTACTTATAAATAAATCACATCATTATATATTATGTCCGACTGAATGAAAAAATGGAAAAAAAATAAAATAAATACATTATTGTTTAATACTTAGCTAATAATAATTTACTAATTAACGCTTTTATTAAATTTAAAATTACTAGAAATCACAATTCTTTGTTTTTACGAAGAACTATCTTGGGGTTCATAAATATGCCAAAAAATAATAATTAAAAATTCTTTGATGGGACTAGGATTTACAACATTTGAATTGAAATTTAAACACAACATATTATTTTATTTACAAACTCGAAATGTCATAAAATTCCTGTAGGATCAAATAGACTTGAACAATGAAATGTTTTTAACTGAAACTGTAAAAAATGGAAAAGATTTATTTGGCAAAACGATTTTGAAAAAAATGTTTAAATTAGTAAACTCTTTTATAGTCTCAACTTTTTTGTGCAGTATCTTTGATTAAAATGTACTGATCAGATGTTACTAATATGCTCATAAGATAATTTTAAATTGCAAAAAAATCAGTGAATTCGCACGTATTTCAAATACAAGATGAGTTAAAAAATAAATTTCGTTATTATTAATCGACTTTTCTGAACATTTCTGTCCGTCATTCAAAAGGGATTATGTTCTAATAATGGGAAAACATTCCGATAGACATTTATCATTTCTTAAATCGTCTTGTTTGATGTTTCGAGCCAAAAACATTATTATCTTCCTCAATAAACACAAAGTTAAAATAGTTTGATACACTTAACCGATAATGTGCTTCAAAAAGATGAAATTTCAGTACGCAAGATATTTTCAATTCATGACATGGAATTGGCAGCTTTCTCTTTTATAGGTATTTCCTTGATTTTCACCTGATTTCAGTGTCTTTAACACTTTGTTCTGAAGTTCTGATCAATACTTGAAAAACGCATTGAATAAATCCATATTTAAATTAAATTGTGTGTCTTTTCAAACCACATTTTAAAAAATCTGAAATCTAAAAAAGAGTACACACATAATTATCATGATCCCAAATCACCAGGTCTTCACAAATTACGACTACATTTCAGTTTTCTGGTTCTCTATTAAATAATATTTGTCATTAGCTTGAACACGAAATAGTTGAGACCATTTATCATGTAACCGTCAAACACAATCTTTGGCGACAAAAAATACTACCAATCTGTTTTTTTATACAAAATTTGGCATAGAAAAATTTGTTTCTATTCTTCTTTCGGATCGTCGAAACAGCTCTCCTTGTTTTCACAGGAAACTAATTCATATTATTTAATAAACAATTTTCTATTCACTTATAACATATCTATATAATAAATATTTTCAATATTCACCTACTATATAGAGTTTTAAAACTGCCTCTTCTAAATTTATCACAAAACTTAAGGTATCTCTATTGATCACTTTAATTTTCTGGAAAACAGATTCCAAATACACCCCTATCCCTATTTGCCACCACAGTTCTGAGTTCGAACTTCCTCATTTAGAATCACAAAAGTATTATAGTTAATAAAATGAAGAAAACTGATACGAAAGTTCAGAGAAAGGCACTTTATAGTAAAGCAAGTAAATAAATTGGACTAGTATTATAAACAAGATGGTAGATAGAAAACTCTATCCTAAAAGTAGCACAAATAAAGGTATCAAATATAAAAAACGGCTATGACCTTCCTAAACAATTCCAGAACAATTGATGAATTGTGAATTAATCTTATTTTGATGGGTCATTTATTTAAATAATTTGTATAGAAACTATTGAATTCCAATTCCGTCAAATAAGTGATAGCACCTTTAGGTGTAATGTGATCTTTTAATGAATTGGCAATTTTTCCGGATGTTTCTGCCCAAATGAGGCATGCTTCATTTTCCTCGAAATTTAAGGAGTACACTATAAGTAGGTAATAATATTTTGATTGGCTAGAACATATATAAATTACTGAAATCGGTCCAGAGTTCAGATTACTGTAACAATTATGGGTTCACCGAGAAAAACAGGCCAAGTGAACTGGTTTAATAGAGAAATTCTCGCTAACCATAATCAAACTTGTAGAATTACCCCAAGATTTTTTGTTTTTCTGAAGACTATTTCCTTAAATTAACATTTCATAAGCTAGCAGTTTAACTCGAGCAATTAAAATTTGTTTCTGAAATGATTTTAATTATGATAAGTATATTAATCACCTAACACTAGCTAAGTGTGTTAACCATAATTAAATGGTTTAATCAATTGTAACGGCTTTTTCGCATTTCGCACAAGATCGCCTCTAATCGTCACTACATCGTGGAGTCTTTAGCCCCGTTTGGCGCGTTAGCGGCGCTAGTTATCTAGTTAATTAGTTGCAGCGAGAGTGGACTTTGTGTGGTGGTGTAAAAAGTGAAAATTTCAAATTACATAGATAACTTGAATAAATATCATCGTTGAGAGATAGAGATATCATGGAGTATGGATCACTTATGCTGGAATGGGGGTTGGATTAGTATTCAAGCCGCTTTAGAGGTAAATAAACTTTGAAAATCTATTACTTATTTAGTAAGGATATCAATCTTTTCAAGAGAAATGAAACATTTCATACTTTAGTGATTTAAAATTATAAAACCGGTGATAAAAATATCTAAAGGCTTTAATTGGGTTTATTCTTCACACAATACAATTCAGATTAGTATATATTTCAAAAATGCTTTTTTCTGATAAATTTAGACATCTGCAAAAGGCAATGCAGTGAACTGCAGTTGAAATTAGACCTATATGAAGAATATAAACTTTTTTAGACCTATTGAAAAGCAGTTTCTTTGTAAGACAGAGTTGAGTATAAAATTAAATTTTAATTTGTATCTGAATTATCTGAAAAAATGTATCATGGACAAATAGAATTTTTCTTTGAATAAGTAGGTACCCATGTAGATTTAAAGATTATAATACCTCTTGTATTTTGGTTATAGGCGAGTATGGGACACTCCCAAAAAGTCATCTTTAAGATTCGAGTCCAAACATAGGGAATCGAAATTATCCACCAATACCGTTAGTTCCAGAGTAAAGATTACAAAGACTTCGGCCATAAAGAAATCAGCTCAAGTTAAGTTCCAGATTTAAAGAAAATGTAGGTTTTATAGAGTGCGTTAATTTTGGTAAAAAGAACAATGTATTACAAAACATTTTAATAATACCAAACTTTAAGAATATAACCAACTCTTCTATACTTTCAGAATTTGAAGAATCTTTTTTTGTGTAGCACTGTAACTATTGGGAATTTTCATTATAGAGTGGGAACTACCTATAATTTTAATAAATCAATCTGTTTTGCCAAGTTTCGGAAAATTATCTCATATTTTGATAAACGTTTCAAATAAAGTATGCTCCATTTACAATGAAATTGATTCGATAAAATTTGACTCTCATTATTTTGCACATAAAGTTGTCGAAACTAATAAAATTTCAGCAATCCAAAGAAAAGATGTATTAGGTATTATAGATCCCCTTTCTGTGCATAATATAGATAATAAACAATTTGTTACCTTTTATTCAAATTAAATTTTATTTTTAAATGCGGATTTCGGTATGATGTTTGAAAATAAAGAGTAGGGCACTGCCACCACAGTTACGAGTGTCCCAGAGAATTCTAATCCTATTTTGATCGCATATATATATTTAATTTGTATACTTTAAAACATACGTTCTCCACCATTCAATTTATTTTCTTTAGTATCTACCTATAAATTTTTTGTGACCAAACTTTACTATGGAATGATTGATTAGTATGTGATAGTATCCAGTGTATATCCACCATAACGCTATGGTGGACTGAAGTAACAATATGTTCAATTTTTGGTTTGATATCGCAAATAGTAGAATATACACCAATCTATACGTAGTTACCTACACACAATTTATATTTTCGTTTTGTGCAATATAATATATTATATAGTTTTAAAAAATTGGATTTTTATTTTTTTCCAATACCCTTAAAAAATATAGGTATGTTATTGCTGATTTTGTTCTTTCATTGTCTAGACTGTTTTACGATGTATGACCATTCCATCGGTATTTATCACCATCTACTATTCAGTTAATGAGGAAGATAAATACTGATTGAAACGTCATACATTGTAAAACAATCTACAGAATGAAAGTTTCAAATTTACAATCACATAGTTATATTACTGTTGATAATCTATTTAATTATCATTCTTAACTTGTTCAATTGCAGTTATTAACAGGTTTAATCACTTTTGTCAACCAGCTTCATTGCTGCAATTAACGGGTTAAATTTTTATTATTAACTAGCTCAATTGATATTACTGTCCAGTTCAATTACTGCTGATAACATATTAAATTCTAATTACTCAATTAATTAATAGTAGTTATTAATTTGTTTGATACAGAGGACTACATACCTGAGTGAGATTAAAAATTTATTTAATTGTGGTAAGTAAAACAGTTAATACTTCCAAATATCCTGTATTCTGAGGTAATTAATATTTGGTCACTAGCGGTTACTGTTTTTAATGGGTTATTAAAGTGATTTAATTACCTCAAGTTGACGGACCTCAATAGCGATAATTAAAGCCCTTTTTATTGTCACAATCAAACATTTGTTGTGTCCTAATACGTATTAAAGTTTTTACCTACTACAACTGAATTCTTAATAATGCTGAATAAACTTTTTCCTCAGTGTTTAAGCCAAATGAAATCGTCTTATTTTCCTATTGAATGCCAATATACAGTGTTGCCAATAGTTCAATTCAAGCTACTGGCATTCCTATTGACAAAACAATGAACCATTCTTGCTATGAAGGCAGAAACGGAATACACAATTTCTTGACCATATTGATGTATGTTATAACCATAACAGTTTATACAACAATGTTTTCAGCAATATGCAAGAAGAATAGCACCGATAATCTCTATTAATAAAATTGTACGAATCAATGTCGAATGAAATTGGATGAGGCAAAATCGGTTAATCTCAATTTCTCAAATAAAAGGTGAATTTATCTGTATTAAAATAAATTATAACCAAATACCTACCATGCTGATACAGCAATATATAATTCAGGTATGACATTGGATGCTAATCGGAAATAAGAAGTCTACTCTTAGCTTACAACAAAATACTCCAATATTAACAAATTCTCAACCTCCTATATGGAGAGCTGTGTACTAAAGAGCATTGCAAATGCAAAGTGTGATGATTATGTATGTTAGTTAGTGTAGTAATAAAATATTACAAACTATTAAGGAACGCTAGTTTCTTAGATTTATTTTTTGTATTGTAGTAACATACAATATATTATAGATTGACTGTAGAACGGCAAAATAATGATTTTCAACAAATATATAGAATAGGTATAAAGATGCAATTCTACTCTCTTTGAATAAAATAAACTATTAAACACTATAAAAATTGTGCTCAATTAATCAACATTCCGACAATTTAAATTTGCCGACTTCTGATATAATTTTTCAGATTTCTCGATACTCTCGCATCCCAGACAATCTTCGAAAATTTTATCATCTAGTTAACCACACAGTGTAACGTGGAAAATTAAACTACACTAACCAATTAAAACAAACCAATGAAGGTTAATTACCTTTTTAACATTTCATCACTGCTGGACACCTTCTTTGGGTAACCAAATTGCTAGAATAAACAATGAATATTTGAAAGTTTAATCCAATTTAAATGTGTTACTTTATTTTCTGGAGTTGATGAAATAAAATGGAATAAACGATAGGCGTTATTTTTGAAAGCATCACAGATAACTATCCTAACTATCCCACAATGTTTAAATCAATAGGAGAAGACCATTTGGGAATTTGGCTGTATAAAAAACAGGCAGCATGCATTTTTCGGTGTAGGAATTTTCAGTCTTTCCTTCATTTCGCCCTTCCATAAGTTCAAAAACACGAATTATCTGATCGATCAGTGGAGATAAATGTTCGATCATTAAACATCCCAGATAAATAATATAGCACAAAATTGACAACACACTTCGTTTGCAACCAGCATCTCAATTAAGTTCGGAGTTCAGAATTGTTCAGAGCTTGTTGTTTACTTGTGAAACAATAAATACCATTTTTTCAATTTTTTTGCACCTTTTAAATTTTCTAAATACAATTTAGACGAATAAGGAAACTGTTTTCTCAGTAGATGTATCCAAATTGCTTCACAAAACTAATAATATTTTGACGATAAAATATTAGGTTCAAAAACAAAACAAACATCTGTTGACCACGTGTTTATACACGTAAAATAATTTTAATTTCTGCAAAATTTAAAGGTTGAAGGTGAAATTCGCCATTTTGAAATACAATTTAAATTTCGAGCCAATACATTATAATGGTAATGGCGTCTGTTCATGACATCACGCTTTCATAAACACTTGACAGCTTTCAAGCTGAAAGTTGATTTTGATACATATAATTCGAATTAGGTATTCCTTGCGATAGTTTAAAAGCTAGCTATATTTGTTAACGCTCCAATTAAACAAAAAAGTTATACCTAATTGTGTGGTTAAATATTGTAAAGAGATATCCAGCAACTCATCTTATTATTCAAGTTATCTCAACTATTAATATACATATACAATAATTACATACACAGTCAGTTGAACAAAAGCTATTGTTAGACAAAGAAAAGTACTAACAGCATCCACAAGTTCATTCTTGGTACATTTGAACTATTTACCTTGACAGAATCTTGTTCCATATAGCTAACCTTTTTTGTCGTATTATACAAAAGTGAGATTATTGATAGCTTACAGCGAAATATCATATAAACGACACAAAACTATCATGTACAATGGAAGTACAATCGATATGTTACGCCCAAACATCGAAAACGCCCACTGAGCGAAAAAAACGACCGCAACGCGTTGTGGACGGTGCCGAACGACCAAATACCGAAATGACATAATTTTTTGTGTTGATTCCGTTCTTGTTGTTTAGTGTATGTTTAGTAAATTTACAGATAAAAATTTTAAAATCTTTATTGTAGGCTTATTTCTACATGAAACTTTATTTACAATAATAGTTAACTGAATCGCAGGTAGATAAACCTCTTGTTCGTTTGTATGTCCAGCTGCCATATGAGCAGCTTCAATAATGCGAAAAAGATACTCCGTCTCACAGTCATATCGAAAATGTCCATCCTGTGTTCCTTTGGACTTTTCAATTAACTTTCCATATTCCCCAATTATGATATCATTGGGTCAATTCTGAGCATATCTGTAAGGTCTGTAAGCAAACATCTGTAATAGTTACAAGGCAACTTACTATATCTTACAGTTTCTGTAACTTAATGTGACTTCTCTGAATCGACCCACATACCTATTAAGTCTTCTATATTGTTTGGACGACAAGGGCAGTTTGCTATTTTTCAAGCGGTTCGCTTCTTCCACTTCTCGGACGATCTCTTGATACCGTTCCTTCGTAAAATAATCACTCCGATCATTGCTATTATCAACGATATTTTTAAGTTTTTCATTAAACACCTTTGTCGTATTATCGTTTTTAGCAACAATGGTAGCGACTTTGCTCAATAACAGAGTCATAACTTCACTCGAAAGCAGTCGGAAACTTACTGACAAGTCTAGACAAGAAAGACCGGTTTATGAGCTCTCTAAATCATACAGAACGCATCGTGGGCATTTGAGCATTGTCCTAAACGCGTCGTGGTCAACAAAAACGGACACAAAGCGAAAAATTTTGTCATTGCGGTATTTGGTCGTTCGGCACCGTCCACAACGCGTTGCGATCGTTTTTTTCGCTCAATGAGCGTTTTCGATGTTTGGGTGTAACAGATGTACAAAATGACAAATGATGTTCACAAATACGTGACGTCACACGCTTCACACCGGTGTTTGTGCTAAGATGGCGGATAGGATAGTTATTTTCTGTATTCACCTTTTCTACCAAAATAAATTTAGTCACACACTTAGTGTGGAAATGAATGATTTTTTAGAAGGTCTATATCCTATATATTTTAAATTATTGTTCCAGTTATTCTTAGTGACTGTTATAGTTTGTTCAACCATCCTTTGCCGTTATGTCATAATCGGTGACGTATTCTGCTGTTTTACGTATGTCTTATATTTCTTGAATGTTATTTTACACTTAACCTCAAAATTATAATCAATGGCATATGTTAAGAATTGTTTCCAAAATATGACAACTGAATTGTCAAAAGTAACAGATAAAATTTATGTCGACCTTATGTAATCGCTGGAACTCGCCCTGTATACTCGATCTGTGCCTCACCCTGTAGATGCAGGTTCGCCCGAGGCAGTGTTGCCAGGTGTGGCGCATTTAAAATTGAAATGGCGTTTTAGATTTTAGTAAATGCGCCAGGGCGCCAAGAGTGGCGCTTTAAAATTTGAACTTAAGCGTGTAGTTAAGGTCTGACTATATAGTCAAAGAGTTTAGCAAGTTATAGAGTCCATCCAGAATCCAGACCAAGAACATGGTCCAATAAGTAGATGATAAAAAAAGAAGGCGACAAGAGAGCATCTGACATAACAAACTGTCATGTGCCTGTTGTCTGTAGTCTATAACTGTGGTTGAGACAGTACTGACAGGCGACAGCAGACAATTATAATTTTTTTCCGTACTTCTGACTTCTGTCCTTGCTTAGCGTATATAGCGTAGCTTCTGTTACCGGTACCACAGAATACACTGGTGTATTCTTTGCCGTTACCGGTTTCCAGTCTTCCAGATAAAAATAAAACGGAACATATGGGGAAAATAGAAAAAAATCGAAAATTTAATAATAACTGGTATAGTAACATGTATATTTAGTCATTATTTACTTTGAAGTAAGACTGGATAGGTAGATATAAAAATATTTTTTACAGTTATTTGTTTTGAAAGCAATTGGTAAATAATTTTTTAAGATCTCATAAAAAATCTGCATTAGCATTAGAAAAATAATTTTTGGCATACAAAAGCAATTAATAGCGAATATTTAAATCTACCGCCGTAGTTTTTACGCGTTACGCTAGATTCTAGCGTCAAATGTGGTCACGTTGTATAAATTAGAATCATAGATTAAAATAGAGCGCTATCCGAAACCATAGGTGGCGCATTATTGGCGCATTTTAATATCAACATTGGCGCATGAGAGTTTCTAATACCTGGCCCGAGGTTCTCAGCGGTTATCTTCTACCCTTTGGAATGTTTAGTGGAGTGCTTATCGCATGAACGCTTGAAAAGGGGATGTGTTGTTTTTAAGATTATTAGATTATTAATATTTTGTATTCCGTCGTGAAATATAGTTCTTGAGTTGAGTTACCGACTTTCTTTTAAACAGTTTTATAACAATTATTTTATTTAAAATAAAAATAGATAAGAAATAGATAAGAATAGATAAGAAATACGTTAATGACGTCATAATTCCGTCCCATCCATTTCATGAATGAGAGAGTAAGCTGGACAATTTATGACGTAACGGCAAAGGATGGCTGAACAAACTACAGTAGAAAAAATTGACCTTTACCCTGACGTCATACCTACTAACCTCGCGAAATCAATCAATGAGTCAAAAATGGCTACAATTACTTTGTCGTGTGCGTAAATACGTTGTTGACAGCTTGTTTATCTTGTTCAGCCACCGTCTAAGAAGTGAGGTTAAGTGGGAAATATTCATTAAATGCGAAACAGAAAATTCTGTACTTATCGTGGAATAAAAATAATAAATTAGAGCTCTTGAAAAAAACCGATTTTATAGAATGTATCTGAATGCAAATGATGGAACGATTTGAACAAAACTCGATGTATAAAAATGATGACAGTTGTCATAAGAGGTTAAAATAAATTCTTATGAATACAACCGATTAATCGTTTTTGGTGCTATTTCTTTTCAACATTGGCAGTAATAATTAGAGTTACATAAGAACGTATGTCATTGCTTGAAAGACAAGTGTACGTATATTGTATGATGTGTTTTTACTGTCAGTAGAAAGGGATGAGGTATATAAAGTTTGTGTTTACTACTGCTCATTGTTAGTGACGTCAGGGTAAAGGTCAATTTTTTCTACTGTATATCATGTCTATGGCCTGCTATAGTTTGTTTCAAAAAGCACATAGAGTTTTGAAGTGCAATGATCATTAAACAACCAGATGTTTATCGGATATAACAGAGTTGTACTCAAACTTGGCAAAATACTTTACAATTAATAGTTTTACTGTTTAGTGTATAAGGAAACTATTTTATTTCATAGCACATAATTTTTTATTTTAAGTCATCCACTACAAGTTTTCTTTTATAAACTTAAAAATTGTGCATTTTTCAATAGTACCTACCTAAAGTTTCTATTAAATTATTGTCAAATATTTTTGCATTCCAATATTCTATGTACTTTTTGGAACAAACTATAATGTGAAAAACACGATTAGGCATAATTTCACAAAATTTTTGAAAACAGTGCAAACAGGTAGAAATATCCAAATTGGAAGATAAAAATGAATTTATACCCCATAAAGTGGACAATAAGGCAACTATATAATTTCAAGAGTTAATATAGTATTTTTTTTTGTTTAACAAGAATGGTTCATGTCGTAGTTTAATATCAACACTTCTATCAGGCTCTAAGTGAAATAAAAACTCTTGAAGAGAACCATTAAATTAAATTTCACCTTGTGGACTGTTTATCTCTATGTCTTTGAACTAGTTTCCATTAAACAAGATATTGAGAGCGTGCTTAAATAGTTTCTATTATTGAAACAGTAAACTAAATTATCAAAATAAATTGAATACAGTTGGTTTTTACTAAAATTGCATTGGATTTTAATAAATATATCGTTAATATACTGTAATTTCCCCTACATTTTAATTGATAATAGATTATGGTTTATTTGTGTATGCTGGTAGTTCAAGTAAATGGAATCTAGAATTTTTAATTGCTCAACCCGAACCTTCAACATACATGGTAGTCCGTAGAAACAATGTCAAAATGTAATTTTGATTGTATTTGCGAGTTGTTTACATTGACAGATCGTGAAGAATAGCTGTTTGGAAACACTGCCTAAACTAGTTTTTTCATGAAGTCCATGAGCCCATCACGGTTTTATTTAGGAGGAAGCAGCTTCTATTTATTTTTTTTACAGAATGTACATTATAAATGGTTATAAAAATGTAGGTAGGTACTGGATCAACCAACAAATCGAGTTAGTTAATTCATAGAGCCAAAATTATGAAAGTAAAATTTGATTTTTGTCAACAAAAGTGTGTTCGGTGAATTACAAATAAATGTTGATAATAAAACATTGATATCAAATCGTTTCATTGGTTAACCCTAAATAATATTATGATTTATTGAATATGAATTTCATATTCAGATAGTACAACGAATTCAATAACGTTGAACTTTTCTTTTTATCCAAAAAGAAAATTACAAACGACTTTCTTTTGATACCATAGAAATTTTTGAAATTAGAGCAGCTTGTTAGATTCTACCAAGGAAAACCCTACCTAAACCATCCAAAAATGTTTTTAAAATAATTAAAAAATTATTTTGTGGTTCTGAATGGATTATTTTACTTTAAGTTTAGTCATAGAGTTTTAAAACAAATATTGCAACATTGGAACTATCTAAATATCTAGTAGGACTGAAACAATAAAATATACTTCTGGAAGCTATTTCCATGTGCATCAAAATATTGCATAAGCCAGAGTAGGATTGTACTTAACTTTTTGATCGGTCTCCATCAACATAGAACACATATAATAATATGTATATGTATCCTGGAGTGAGATTCACTGAGACCTAAAAGATCTATTGTACCATCTTTATTCTACCCAGCTCCTAAGAAAAGCTTAATAGACTGGTATTTCTCATTTGCAGGCTAATTTTAGGTAGCTTCTTCCATCCAGCAGTATTCCGCTAGTATGTGAGTGGAGATTTATTTTTCCCTTCGAAGAATCTATAAACTTCCTCTTACTTGAGTTTCTTGATGTGCCGAGTGCCGATACAGGCGGCAGTGTCCTGTTGGGATACATCTCAAAGCAATTATTGTACAAAAGGGTCTGAACTATACAAATAGCTGGTGTAGGCAAGTGGGACTTAGCATCAACCCCACTAAAACCATCCTGATAGCCTTCACTAAGAAAAGAAAACTCAACCTCAAAACCATGAATCTTGATGGCCTGATGGGAACGAAATTGAATGGAGACAAGAAGTCAAGTATCTAGGTTTAACTCTAGACAGTAAACTCCTGTGGAACAAACACGAAAAGGAGATTACATACAAGGCAAAAATGGCTATAATGGTGTGCAGAAATCTGGCAAGAAGAAACTGGGGCTGTAACCCAAAAATCCTAAGCTAGCTGGATGTATACTGCCATAGTGAGACCAATCATCACTTACGGAGCCATTGCGTGAAGTAGTAGAACTAGCCTATTGACGACGAGAGGAAACTTCTCCAAAATTCAAAGACTAGCCTGTATATGTATTACGGGAGCAATGAGAACATGCCCAACGGCAGCCATGGAAGTGATTCTCAACCTCACACCTCTACATATGGTGGTGGAAAGCGTTGCAGAAAGAACAAGATACAGACTAAGTAAAGAGGGAATCATTAAAAAAACCACCTCCTCACTTCTTAGAAATCAGATAACCTGGGACATGCCACAAGACGGTATGATGAAAAAGTATAACTTTTCAAAGAAATTCGTTACGGAAATAAGCAACAAGAAGGAATGGGATCCAAATACCATTACCAGACTTGGAAAGAATGCCATTCAATGGTACACAGACGGCTCAAAAGCAATAGAAGGAACTGGGATAGGAGTGTTCGGGCCAGGAACCAAACACTCTGAAAGCTTGGGAAAAGCCCCAAGTATCTTTCAAGCGGAAATCCACGCCATAAGAAAGTGCGCCCAGTTCAATATTGATAAAGGATACAGAAGACAAAGGATTATCATAGTGTCGGATAGTCAAGCAGCCATTAAGGCACTGAGCTCTTGTGTAATCAGTTCCAAAATGGTGTGGGAATGCCTAGACAAACTCAATGAACTAGGCGAGAACAACATAGTCACCATACTATGGATTCCAGGAGACACTGGAATAGAAGGAAATGAAATATCAGATGAACTAGCAAAGAGGGGAACTGAAATACCTTTCTGGGGGCCTGAACCCTTTTGCGGAATCAGCCCCAATGTAATATTGGAAGAAATAAGTAAAGCCGAGAAAAAGAGAAGATCTGACCATTGGAAAGATCTAGTAGGGCTTATACAATCAAAGACTCTTCTGGGTGACTACAACCTGTTGAGATCAAAAGAATGCATAAGGAAGTCAGAGTAAAACTTCGCTAAGAGTTTTAACAGGGATCCTAACGGGACATTGTCGCCTGAATGGGCACCTGAAAAACTCAAAATAGTGGAGGAAGAAGAATGCAGATTTTGTGGAATGGAAGAAGAAACCTCCATCCACATACTTTCCAACTGCACAGCACTTCAGAATCCTAGAGCACAGCAACTAGGAGATTACTGGATAGAAGAGGAACATTTGCCTAAGTTGAAGCCTGCAGACATCCTAAAATTCCTCCGTGAAATAGGACTAAAGGAACTACTAGTTTCTGAGACTCTCCTCAGAAACTGAGTAGAAGTAAGGGGGCACAATAGATCTTTTAGGTCTCAGTGAATGTCACCCCAAAAAACACACATACTTACATACATACATACAATTATAGTGCAGTCGTACTTTCGTTTAGGTATTCTTTGATTTTCACATGTCTGAGGTTTCCCAGAAATATATCTGTTTCCGCCCAACTAGATCTTTACAATTATCAGATCTTCTGATACCTATTTTTTCCAATATTACATTGGTGCTGATACTGCCAAGGGATTCCAGTCTCCAAAAAAATAATTTCAACCCCTCTTTTTGCTACTACATTTGCTGATGTTCCAATTCTTCTTTTCCAGTGTGTCATTAATCCAACAGATTTGTTTATAGTTGTTCCTTTTTCAACGATTTTCATTTTCATCACGTTCTTTAGTTTCAAATTCACTGGATAAATCAAAACGGTGTGTATAACCAATTTCTAAATTTTAACTGTAGGTACTTATTGTAAGGCTCGAAGCTCGATATGATAATCATGACTACTGAGCGATAAAATTTCTGATAAAAAATCTTGGAAAAATCGTTTTGAACAATATTTGCCGCAGAGATAGTGTATCGTTTGTAAATTTTCTTGTACGTCGATTTTATGTGAAAAAAAAGATGATTGTTATAAATACATGGGCTCAGACTATACATGATTATAGCTTTGGTTGAATATTCATTTTATTGATAGTACTAGGGATAAATTCAATCAATTCTACAATCATTGCTTGGAATAAGTGTTTCTCACAGCATATTAATTTTAAGGCGATTTTTAATAAGAAATTATCTATTTTTGATTATTATCAGCTATTACTTTTTAATCGACAATAAATGAATATTTGCCAGTTTATATAGAAATAACACTAATTTTTTTATATGAATTTGGATAATTTCTTATCAAAATCTTCTCCTATATGTATACTTCAAATACAGGTTTAAGCCAAATCTCTATTTCAATTTTTCGTGACATTTCCAGACGTTCATGAGAAATTTTTTCTATGAATAATTGTTTTTTTCTAAGTTTTGGTATGAAAATGAAATTAAATATCGGGAAATTAGAAAAAAGTACCAGTGTTATAGAAAAAATTTAATATAAACACTGTATACATTCCCATGAACTCTTTGTTTGTTAAAAATGAATAACTTAATTCAGATTTACACTTAAACACTTATATTTTATTAGTTGTCTCCATAAACAATATTTTAAAACAAAACAATGCTCTACTGTCAATTGTTTAATTTAAATTTAAGTGAAATATCTTTAATTTCGCTATGAACGGCATTATAGTACCAACAGTTTTTGATTGACTATCAAATAAACATCCAAAATAAATATATCGTTTTCATTACAAAATCGATGGCCACGTGAAAAAAGTCAATATTATTTTAACCAAATATCCAATATTCCTCTAATCATTTTTCAAGAAAATGCGATTTTTAAATTAGTTGGTACTGTCGGTTTTAGTATCTTCTGTATGTTCCTTGTGGTATATTATTCATTCTTTTTTTTAATTTCTTGGGAAATTAAACCACAATATTTTTAAATTCTTTATTTCAACGTTTCGGTAGCGTTCCAGCTAAATTTTTTTGATTGTCTAGTTGTCAAATTTTTTTCTGTTGTGTCAGTTAGGGATAAAAAAATTAATTTCTACTTATTTTTTCTTGACAACGGTAGCTGGAACGCTACCGAAACGTTGAAATAAAGAATTTAAAAATATTGTGGTTTAATTTCTCAAGAAATTAAAAAAGAAAAAAAGAATGTCGGTTTTAGGTTCAGAACTAGATAAAACTTGGTATATTAGTACCTACATTATAACGACTTTAACATTGACATGAGGTGTTAAGCCAATATCCGGCTTTTGGTACTTTATTAGTATATTCTTTACATTGGTACTGGCAATAAATGATTATAAAAAGGGAAAAAATTAAAGGAAATTCAGGATTCCTAAATGTATGCAGCTTTTACTACAAATCTAATATAATCTAACGCTATCAAGAGAATTCGTAGCATAACAAGCAATACTTTACTAGTACCTATGCAATTTCTTGAAGTGATTTGTTAAAGGGTGCCTCAAGCGAAATTTGTCTGAATTGCCTGAATGATGCGTTGGCTATTCTTGACGCTATAAAATTATTCCAATTTTTATTTTTTCATGTCTGTTTAAAAGTGTTGTTATAAAGCAATTCAAACATTATAAATAAAAAAACTACGCGGACGCGTATGAAAAGTTTCGGAAAAGCAAGAAAGTGATGGAATATTTGCAAGGAAAGGATCAAATAATTGGTCGTAAATTCACAAATAACTTCGAAGATTCCGTGAAAGTCTAAATTGGCAAGTACTTTAAATAGCATTCTTGGTGGAGAAAATCATTCATTGTCGAAAACAGATTCGAAGGATTTCGCCCTGAGGATAAACAATTATTTGAACGGGTTTTAGATTTGTATTCCGTTGTTTTGTATTGATTTGATTATCCTTTTTATTATAAACAGTCAGATAAAGCTTTTAAGATACCTAAGCAAATAAAACAAAGTCAGGTGAAGCACCAAATAAAAATTAAATGAACTGAAACACTATCAGAATAACTATATTAAGAAGTCGTGTTGTGCAAAGAACACCTATTCATTATCAGATTCATTAGGTACTATTGTCACTCACACTCCCTCTCAAACTCAACAATGACTTAATATGATCTGCAAATTTGATTGAGTTTCTTGGTCTCCATATTGACGGTGTCCTCAAGTGGTCTGTACATGCAGACACTCAAGTGAAAAAATTATCATTCGCTTGTTTTGTCATTAAATATGTGCCTAAACAGCTTGATTCTTCTACTATTTCAACAACTCACTGCTGTTTGTTCGAATCGCGCCTTCGTTGTGATTTGCCTTTCTGAGGGTCTTGTAGTTTGCATATAATAATAATATTAACAATAACGTTTATTCATAAATTTAACAAATACAGTGATAAAATACAAATAAAATTGAATAAACATCTAGACATCCACAGAAGTATTGTACGTACATACTTGTATGTATATTCGAATTTATCTTCAAATTCCAAAAAACCGGTCTCACACACGAAGGGTTCCGCACCATTATCTATAAAAACGGAAAAAAGATCACGTTTGATGTAAGGGAGCCCCCATTAATTATTAATTTTAATTTAACTATTCATTTGTGAATAATATAGTTCAACATTATATGTTGTCGTTATCAATATCGAGCAAAAAAATTACGTTAGTTGTTTGAGAGACCCTCTAAATATTTATTTTATTTTAATTCAATTATTCATTTTTGACTATGTAACTTAATATTCAGTAAATATTTCAAACGTCTACTTGTCGTTATAAATATCGAGCAAAAAAATCACTTTTTTGTTGTATGGGATCCCACTTAAATATTTATTTCATCCTGTTTCAGTATTTGTTGTTATGGCGTTATAGAAAATCATTATCAACTGTATCCTGTAAGCGTCTTCTCCATTGGTCATTCCTATTCCAATGATTTATGATATGTTGACATTTCCCATCAATACATGATTGTTCATTTTAATTCACTAATTGTCACAAACCATGAACTCCATTGGGTTTTGAGGCACTGTTAAAAATGTATCCTATTAATTTCCAAGTTTTAACAAGAAGATATTGGCTATCCATTGGGTTACCAGGGTTCAAATCACGATCCAACTTAATTTGGCGCACATTATAAAGAGGATTCTGCGCTCATCTAATACTACACCTATTGACAAATGCGTATAAAACGACATGTTATGGGGAATCCGTTACGTCTATAAATACCACAGCAATGCTGAAAAATCCCACTTACGGATTCATTTACATTTTTAATATTTTATATTTCCTACTAAATTGTCTTTTATTCATTTGACAGTAACTTTTTCATATTCTATTTAATTTTTTTTATTGTTAAATAAATTAGATCAATTTCAGGTCCCTTTCAAATCATTTCAAAGATGACGAATTCTTTTCAATTTGTGACGATTTCAGGATTATCCACATTTGTTTTTCCACTAGAAAATGGTTGGTCCTAGCAGCTTTGCCGCCGGCATAAAGAAGCGGAGTTTGACTATAGCAATACTGGTTTGTTCACACCATTGCTGACTGGTTTTTGTTGAAAATTTTCTCTGTTGCGAAGTCTTCTCAGAAATTAGTATTCCAATAAAAATCATCGTTTTTGAGGTTTTAGTTCTAAATGTATTGATTTAATCAGTCTGGTCCTGGTTAAAATTCACCCCCTAAGTAATAGAATTCATTAAACATCAAAAATGATGTAGTTCAAATGATGTTCCAACTGAATTTGGCGAACAGTGTATACTACATCTGTCATCATGCAGGTCGAGATGTACATGTAGCCTTCAAGAAGTTAGAAGTATTGAATAAGAATAAAGTTTCCAACAAAGCATCAACGATTCGAAGATCTAAACTTCCTGTGAAATTAAAATTAAAAAAAAAGAAAAACGGAAAGAAAAATAACGGAAAACAAATTAAAAATAAAAGAAAATGAAAGTTTTAATACGTTTATTTGAAAAATAAATAAATAAAAATTAAAATAATTATAATCTCTTGGCTCTCGAAAAAAAAGTAATATATTTTATATTTGTTTACTTTTTTTAGTCTACTACTATCTCTGTTTATGTTTAGAGAGATTACATCTTCATATAATAACAAATTAATAGAGAAAATTATTCTTGGGTACACAAAATCTAGGAGAATCAAAATGAAGAAGTTAAAGTATGTCGGACAAACTAAAACGTGTTTAAAACGATTTTATGAAAATTTATTCTGATCAGGATAAAATTATTGAGAAGTTACTTTGAAACGGAGATTTTTAGATTTTTAATGAATCTAACAGATAAAGAGATTTATCATTCCACGATTTGAAAAATATTGCATGAAGAATATAAGATTCGAATGCACGGCAAAGCTGAGAGATAAAAATTTGAAAATTGGATTTAATTAAAAGACTCAATTCTGTTTTTTCAAGCTGTTAAACAAAATATTACCATTTTTTTGTGTACCCAATCACAAGTTCGTCGTAAGTGTGTTATTTGAAATGTTTAATGGTTTTAAAAGTACATTTTATTAATTGGTACTTTTTTTGGACTATTCTGATGGACCATTTATTTTATAAGAAATTGTTTTTCTTGGTGTAGGAAATCAAGGGAAAGGCAAAGGTGTATATATAAACTTTTTGAATACCAGTTAAAAATACATTAATAATATTATAATTTTTCAAAATATAGGGACTAGTTTAATGTACGCAACTGGTATTGGAAAAGTTTTTATATTTAGCAGTTTTTTCATTTGATGTATGTGGAAGACACAAATTTGAAGTATTAGTGAAGATAATTTTATTAACTAAATGCTTTTTCTGGATCATTTGAATATTTATGTGAAGAGTTTTTTATCAGTGAAAAGGAAACCGCGAAGTAAAAAGACAAACAAAAAGAAAAGGAAAAAAAGAGGACAAGACTGAAAGAATGAAGAAATAAAGAATTATTGAAAAGGGAAGAAATAAAGAGTTATTGAAAAAGGGAAGAGAAAATAATTAAAAATGACAACTTGTCGATAATGAAGCAGTGGATAAAACTGAAGAAAATTATATGAAAGGGAGGAAACAGTGATCATAAAAATAAAAAAAGGTGAAGAAATAATAAATTAAAAAGAAAAAGAATTTAAGAATTGCTGCATAGTCAATGGAGAGGTTATGAAAGTAAAAAGTCTACAAATAATTTGAGGAAAATATTGTTGCTTTTTAATGAAAAAGTTCAAGAAATACATGCGGCAAAATTGATTGATGGAATCGTTTCATTTCCAAAACTCTCATACATTTGGATTTGCCAAACCACTAGAAATGGACATGGTTATTTCTGAGCTAAATAAAAAATGTCTGATAACCGTTTGGAGCATTTATTTAGAATGGATAACTAAAGAAGACGATCATGAAAATGAGAAAATACGAAAAGTTGCTGAAAATGTATCTTATGGCCCAATAAACATCTTTTAAGTTTAGATTAAATTAACGACACATTTTGCAAACAAAAAAGCATAATTTTAAATAATTCCAATTATATAGTGAGCGCCAAAAATACGAGAAATATTCTTAAGATATATATTACACAAAAGAGTTATGTATTGCTAAAAACTGTTGAGGAGCGACCTTTTTAATTTTCAATCAATATACGGAAGAAAATGAGTTTTATTTAGAATTAAAACTATGATTTTAAATCTGATTATTGTTTTTAATGCTAAATAATATTTTTCTTATTCTATGTAGGTACCTATGTCGTTATAAAATATATGGAAGCTACCTGTAATTCACCAAGTCTAACAATAATTGGAATTTCTGTGCAAACTTTTTGACTCTCACTTTATATATACCTATATATATGAAAGTATCAGTAGAACAAAATAATATTATTCAAATAAAACTTTTAACGGAACTTGTACTTTTATATTGAAAATAAAAACTAAAAAAACAGCCTCAAAAATAATAATAGATTACACTAAGAAAAAAATTGCATTTGCTTATACAACAAAATCCATGTACACAGTACACAAAACAATATATACACACATTTGGCACGACTGACCGCGCATGCGCAGATATTTCACTTTTTAACTAGATTTAATGACTTACATTATTTTATTAAATGGTTTTTTGAATTTAATTAATTTTTACACATGTATACCACATTTAAAAAAGTGTTTTATCTATCCGATAAATACGCTTTTCAATAAAAAAATACTAAACGTCCTTGAAAGTCGTTACTAATCACCCCTGTCGTACACATACACGATGATATCGACAGTTCTTTGCCTCTGCGTCTTATCCAAACAAACCATATTTCAATAAACAAAAATTGAATCAGCTTCCCACTAATTTGCGCAAACTGCAAAAAATCATTTAAATTGTTGAATTGCGCTATATATGTTTCACATATCCTAGCTTCACATTGTGTCCGAAGGTAAAAGTATTAGTATTAAGTTTTAAATCTCGACAAGTTCATCAGTTGTTAGCAAAACAAAATGCTAATACCTTAGAATACAATACCAGGTTAAGAGATGCTATATTTCGTCGCGACAAGTGACGGTTGACAAGGGCGAATCACAGATTAGACTACATTATCACTTCACAAGCATGAGTAAACTGCAATTTGCAAAAATTAAAAAGGAACTTTTGTTGCATTTCTTTTAACAAAATATGGTTTATTACTCACATAACTTTATCTTTAATACAAAAGATGGCGTTCTGTGTTAATTGCGAAACGAATCTTTGCTTTTTTCAACGAAAACTTTTGTTTTATTGGAACGTACCTACTTTTAACGATTGCACTATGTACATTGTGACGGTGATAATTTTGTCCATGAATAATTGATTGGAACATTGCACTTAAAATAAGAATTGTCTTACGTAAGTAAAAAGGTTTTTCATTTCTACCGCATAGAAAGGCGAATTTTAGAACGAATTTGTCATATTAAGGTTAGCGTTATTTGTACATATCCTTAACCCGCCCCGCTGCTCTTTAAAACTATATAATTGTCTCCAAATATTGAAATTTGTAACTATCCTGTCTGAGCGGTAGAAAATTGTGTTGGGCTTCTAGCTTCACATCAATATTGTTAATGGTCAATGAGGTCGGTATATTTGGACTTTTACGTTAATAGTCAATGAGGTACAGTATTACCGACTCTAGCGATTCTAACTTCGAATTTTCCACAACTGTCCAATACCGTGTATTTGGAAGGTTCGAAAAATACCTTACAAGCTGTTTGGTTGTACTCAGCAGCCCCCGCTTCCCTTTGTAGTTCAGCTTTAACTTCACTCTTTACACACTTTAACTTTGCGCTCTTTCTGATATTCTTCTAAGTAAATCCCCACTTCCCATTAGCTTTCCTGTAGCTTGAATACGGTAAAAATCTCGTGATTTCGGATCCCGATTTAGAAGCATCTCGTGTGCCATCTTTTCAAGTACACCTTAATCAGCGTGAGGATTTTGCTGCCTTAATTCTTAATTCATTTTTAACGTAGAAATGTATTCTTGTTTAAGATCCCAGAGCGATAAGACATAACTTATTTTCAAATAGATGGAATGTTAGGTTCTCAGTACTATCCCGTGTTCTTTGTGTGTGTTTGTGGAGTTAGCCTAAGGGCACCTGGGAAGGAATCAGGTGAGAAAGGTAACTGAAAATAAGAGTTACTTTACTTGAATTTGTATGTCTGATTTTTATCTACGTTTTGCAGAATAATATTCTAAAATAGTATCATAAGTGTCCAGACACTTCCATGGATCAAAACTTTCGTCAGACTTAAAGCTCCACAAAAAATAAATAAACTTCATTTATTTCCACATGTCTGACTTTCAAATATGTTATCAAGGCCACTATTACTAAGTTATTATATTTCGTTAGACCAATTGTAATGACCGAACAACCCCTAAACATGAAAATTATCAACCGGGAGTATGAGTGCGAGAGCACTATGAATGCGTTTCAGAACGAGTGAGAGGTCTATAGTAACTCGGTTCCCCTTCTTTTATACAGGGTGTTTCCAAATAATACTCACAACGTTTGCATGTAGATACCTCTCGTAAAATTGGATAAAATGATAGAAGGATTAAGGGGTCCGGCACATTTACTAAATATGGGCAACACTATACATAATATACATAGCTTACTGAGAGGCTGCTAAATTTATTATCATTATTCTGACGGTTTATAGAAGTCATTGTTTAATGAAAATGGAGATTCGGAAAACAAGATAAAGAAAATATTAATAAGTTAATTCAAAAATTCAGTACCTGCTAACACTGTGCATACTAAAATAATTTGCTGGGTGAGGTTGGAAAAACACCTATAAATGTTGTACATAAAGAATGCGTTTAAAAAAATTATTGTACCATCAATAATTAAAAATATATGATTAAAAAAATTATTCCTTGGTAATTAAATAATTTGGAAAATAATCTTAACAAATATGCGACCATAATTTATTGTTTATTATTATTTATTGTTTTCAAAAATTCAACTCGTTAAATTCGAAAATTGATGTTCTTTGATTTAAAGTTTTTGGACAAAACTATTTGCGAGAAATTAAAAAAAATTCATTGGCTCATAAATAAGGGTCTCTTAAACTAAAGAAGCTAATTTCCAATCCCAGGTAAACTAATAATTAAAGGTATATGATGATAATATGGAATGATTCCAATTTTTGGATCGAATTACATGCTTTTAAGGAGCCGAGGCGCAGTTTGTGGATATTTATAAAAAACGTATGGTAAATTCATTCTGAAATCAATTCTCAAGCGTCAAGTGGTAGAAAATTTTTGGGTTTACAACGTGGACCGAAGTCCCTTATGGTATCTGGAAGGGTTTTCGTTCAGCAACGTATTTTATTGCACATATTTTGGGGAAAATATTTTACAATGCACGTCAACTTCTTTTAGTTTCATTTTTTGTCTACATGGTGCAGTCATTATTAACGATTATTTCTTCAATTGTTCAATCAAAATTATTTTCAAAACTTTCAAGAATGTAGATATCTAAGAAAGGAAAGTTTTTAGTATTTTTTTAAAAATGGAAGATTAGAAGCTGCTTTTGGTAGTTCATCTTTCTTGGTTACTACTCCTCCAATATCGTCGATATAAGATCCTTCCTCGACTTTCCCGAAGGTTACTTTCCTCAAAGATGAAACAGCGTCATTTGATTATCGAAGGAAAGGCGAAATTATTGATTATCAAGGAAACCAACCAATTGGTACAGGAAAAGTTGAAAACCTTCTCTAATGGGGAGCACATCTCCAAAGAAGTTTAAATACAAAAGAGAACGTTCATCACACTAAAAAAAACTCATCGGACGCAGATATGTGGGATCGTCTATTTAAGAAGTGCTTTGTGCGTCTTAATATTTCCATTTGAAAAAATATTCATTATCTTTTTGAAATAAGAATTAATGATTAGAAATCACGCCACATAACTTTGATCGGTGTAGTTTCGATAAGTTAACGAGTTGTTTGGATAATTTTGTTTTCAAACGACTACTTCCTAGATATTAAAATCCTATACAAATTGTCTGACCAAGATAAGTTTGATACTTGAGTTGCATTTAAATTATTCGACGAGAATGCACACAATTGACTATTTCATATTGAATTATAAATTAATTGGAACTAAAAAATCGGTAAGCTAGTGAAGTGAAGTGCGATGAGGGATTGGAAGAAATGACTGGATCTGGTGATTGGTAGATCGTTGGGAATGTTCATAGGTTGAAGGTAAAATTAATGGTGAAAAAAGCATGATATTATTCATTTACAAAAATATAACCGACATAAGGGATTAATTATATCAAAAGTTTCCGTTGACTTACAAGTGATGTGAAAAATTCGTTAACCACTAATATAGTCAAACCTCAGATATATTTTTAAAAATTTCGTTAATAACAAGCATATAGTAAAATTTTCTATTCAATTCTTTTCGGATTTTGGAGTATTTTGTATCGATCTGGTGTGTTTTAGTAACTTCGATTTGTTCGTTAATGAACTTTTTGATCGAAATTGGCAGATTATGTAAAAACACACTCTGTTTAATAACAAAAAACATTTAAATATCTGGTTTTGAAACATAAACCAACATTTTTTGTGTGTCCAATCTTGCCAAATATGGAAAATTATTAAAATTCAGAGTGAAAATCAAACTGGAAATAATATAACTGTCAACTATTGTTTCATGGTAATTATATACCTACTCAACAAAACAAAAACTTAAACAACGGGAGCTTTAAAATTGAATATGTGTCACCAGGTAGCAGGTAGCAGACTGCTACAAACTACCTGTAGAGAGAACATCACTGGTCTAGAAGCTTAATTTAGAAGTGGGGGGTCGATTTCAGAAGTGAAAAGTTTAATCCAGAAGAGATAGGTTCAATTGAGAAATGTGGAGTTATATTTAGGAAGTTCAATTCGTAAGTGAAAAGCTTCATTCAGAAGTGTGAAGTTGAATTCAGATTGAAAAGTTAAATTCAGAAGTGGTAGATTCAATCATCAGTGAAAAGCTGAATTCAGAAGTGATAGGTTGAATTTAGAAGCGGGAAGTTTAATTTGAAAGAAAGTAAATTGAATGTTTTTTCATAATAAATCATAATAATTTTTAGTTCATCTAATGTGCATAATATACAAAACTCAATATTTTTCTAGATATATACGTGTGTTCGCAAGTTGGTTGTATAATTCAATTAAATTAAAATAGAAATTCGCAGTTTTCTATTTAAAATATGCATGAAATGTGAGCGGTTATATAATTTCAAAATACAAGAAAATGGATTGAGAATATTTCTTGGTATCTGCAAAGATTACAATAATCTCTGGTGTCTGCTTCACTGACATTATATTGAAAATAAAGTTTAATAAACTTTTATAATTTTCCAGAATTGGCAGTTAATACATAATATAGGTTCGTTTTCTCCCGCGTGTATTATCGTATTATTTTTAAAATTCTAAAGGTTGACAGACGTGCCTACGACGCAAAACGAGGCTGAATCCATGGAATCAAAAAAACATGAATTTACACAAAATGTCATCAGCTAAGAAGGGACGTATGGTCAAACATCGGCAGGCGGTTTGCCTACGACCCTTTGGCTCCTCACAATGTTGGGTACAATAACCACTGGCAACGTCGGAGCAGGAGGCGGTTGATAAACAGTCTGCTGTGAGGCGGTTTTTTTACCGCCTCCGGTAAATATTTTAACAGTTCTTTGTAAAAAATCAGTCTTTTGTATAGTTACACTATGAGATGAGTGGTTTATAGGTTTTGATGAAGTTGAGGACATCGAGTGGCACCTCACTACGAGGGGATTCGAAGAAGTCGACCAATCGCTGCTGGTACTGCTGCTTGATGAAGAGGTGGATAGCATACCGGCGGAACAGGATCTGTACGGGGGTGGGGATTCACTTTCTAGCACTGTGCGATTTGGAGGCGGTCGGATGCACTTCTGGTAGATTTCTGATTCCTATAAAATTACAATTATTATATAAATACATGAGTAGTAACAATTTTAACAATATCGATTTAGGAATTTACAAAACATTATTAGCAGCATTGAACGGGTTTACAGCGAGTGTCGAATAGTTTTAAACAAATGGAGGAAATGAAAAAACTCTGCATGGTATAATATAAAAGGGCAAGTAGATATGGCAACTAAACTGGTCTAGAATTCATATGCGTTTCAAAACTATAAAACCGAATGTACATAAATGTATCCTTATTTAAAGAAACGACAACACGTAGAATTTTCTACACTGAGGTCAGGACATGTGTATGTGTGTATATTGTGGTGACATTCACTCAGAGTTAAAGTATCTATTGTGCTACTTTTTCTACTTTGTTCCTGAGGAAGGTCTTAAAGACTAGTAGCTCCTTTAGACCTATTTCCCGGAGGAATTTTGGGATATCTGCAAGCTTAAGTTTGGATAAAATAGATAGTTTGACTACATGTAACATATAATACTTAAAATACAAACAATAAAACTATACTGAGAAACTGGAAGGTGTAGCTACTTGGCGTAAAATTTAAATTACAATATGAACAAACGAAACAAAAAAATTATTGTATAAAAAAGGACGAATGGGAAAAGTGATTTGCGTACAAGTTGTACACAATATTTTTTCAACAACCACATTTATTAATGAAAGAAATACAATAATGTATATAGTTATTTTACTTAAACCTAGAACAGAAAAACCTTACCATATGAAAATAAATAGAAAAATCAGTTGGATGTATAATTAATTGTAAAATTTGAACAATTTTGTATTGTTATGCCTGGTGTATCTTTTTTGGATAATATCTGGAAGAGTATTTTCAATGTCCGAATTGGACAAATCAAAAGAAACATTATTTTGATCTTGGTTCATAATTCCTAAAATGATGCTTAATAATGTTTTTAGAATTCAAAAATTTAAATAAATAATGAAATGAATAGTTTATTTACTTTTGGTTCAAATTTAAAAATTGTACATCAATACGAAATTCACTATTAGGTTGAATTGTCAAAAAAAGTTAACAGGTCATAGCTTTTCGTATTACTTTTCCAACGGTTATCAAAAGAATTAAGAAAAGGCATGCTCTGCGTATAAAAATTTGTGTAGAAAAGCGTGTTTTGCATAGTGGTTGTAGAAAAATGCTCCTCCAATACAACCGACATCAACAATTGTCAGTTTGAGTTCATTTATATAACAATATTCATTAGCTTCTTTATTTTATTACCAATTTTTTGCGTTTGTTGTTTATTGTTTTATTTTAAACAAAGTATATAATCCAACCAAGTTAATTGTTATTTTTATTATTTATTCCGCTTAATAAACAAAATGTGCAGTTCATGATTCTTTTTTTAATGATATTTCCAATTAGTTTCAAAGTGAAATCTTATTTTTTGAATATTTTTACACGAAGTCTTACATAATATATCTCAGTAAAATATCACGGATCATCAAAACTTCTGTTTACTTTTAGTTTGTGTTGTACCTATGCCTCAAATGTTAATAAAGAATAATTTAAACATACAATTGCATTTTCAATATATTCATTCATCCTCTAATAACTAACAAATTTTACATACACTACTTATTATATCCATACGTTTTTTCACAATAATCAAACATTTGATTACTACTCTCGCCACGGCCTGTGGCCAATGATAATTGTATATTTTGACATGCCTTGATCCCTCATTGGTCACGACAAGTGCGAGCAGTTTAATACGTATTTTACGTGATTGTCAATTAGTTTAAAAAGTCTGAACACGACCCTTTTGGCACACACTTACAATCTAGTAGCATCTAGTGGTGTGATTGAAGTGCTTTTCCTATTTTAAAGACAAGGTATAAGAATGAGATTATTTTCACGACTCCAATCCTCCCACCACGTCAAATTTAGTAGTTGAGGTACGCAGGCGTCCAAGCAGCCTTTAACCTTCTATTCGATGTGACTGAATGTGAGCTGATTGGCACAGTTGATAGGGTAGTAAGCCTACATCTCAGAGGTCGTAAGTTCGAAACCCAGTTAGGACTGGTTTTTTTTTTGTTTTGTTTTCTATTTCCTATTTTCTGATATTTTTACACATAGTTACACTTTGATCAACCGGGTTTGGGCCTGAGTTTTCTTGTTTTTTTCAGTTGTCTATTACTTATTTTCTGATATTTTATACATAGTTACACTTTGAGCAACCAGGTTTGTGCCTGGGTTTTCTTGTTTTTTTTTTTAGTTTTCTATTTCTAATTTTCTGATATTCACATATTTACTTCAATATTGTTATGCTACTACTAAATTTGGCAACGTTGGATCGAGTCGGGAAAATAAGCTCTCGTTTGTACTGCTAAAATCTTAGCTATACGTTCAGTTGTATAAAAGCACATTTTTAATTTTTGTTTTTTTTGAACATAATAGCCCTTCTCTCAAAAAGGTTCCAAATAACCTATATCTAATGTATTCCATAATATTAATAATTTTCAATTAAAAAAGAGCCTAGTGATAAATATTAACTTTCATTAATTTTTAGCACCATATTATCCTAAATCTTTTCAAGTTTAAGTAAAATTAGTATTTTAAACATGAAAATCCTCATTCCTGTTTCCAGAAATCGGAATGTATTCTTAAACTATACAAATAATAAACCACAGAAGTTCGTCTGTTTTCAGGAAACCGCATGTCTGAAAAGGGTACTGTTAGTGTCACAAATCGGGTAATGGCAATGATGATGCATAATAAACCACAGCAGACAGAATATATTTTTAGATTCCTACCTACTTTATAAAAAGGTATTTTTGAAAAATAATAAAAAGCTATTTAACAATAATCTTTCGATATCTTGCAAGCCATCATCAGAAAACGATCTTGACTGGTTACGCTATAGACAATTTCGGTCCTCTTTGGTTAGTACTTACTGGTAGTTATCGGTATGACGTAAATTACCAAATACCAGGCGAATGAAGCGTAATCGTTTGGTTTCCATTTGGTAGAGCTGATTGATGAAATTGACATACATAAGCATTGCGGTCGGAAAAGTTGTTTATTGAGTTTTCCTATATTTTCTTGAAGTTTTGAGTTAAATATATATATTTTTGTATGGTTCAGGGCGCGCTGTATCAAACACTTGATAACTGTTGTTCAGAATAATCTAATTGATTGAAAATAAATGAATCTTTCACATTCTCAACATGATTATCAAACCGAGTTTTGGTGTTTGATACAATCTGCCCTAAAGATAGATAAGAGAAAGAAAGTGTTTTGTTTCTGTAATTATTTAAAAGCAGAAGATGCACCACAGTCGCAGTTTCAAGCAATCATTGATAATAAATGGTTTTTATGAAAACTGGATTGGGAAATACCAATAATACAATTCGTTCCAACAATCTTGTTTACGTTTATTTACAATTAAAAAGCAAAAAAAAAACCTATTTTAGACAAGGATAGACAGCTATGAATTTCAGTAACCGTGCTTCAGATCTCGGTAAGTAATTTTGCAGACCAAAAAGTGTTAGTCGAAATCGCCTAATTTCTTTTGAAATGAACTAATTGAAACAAATTTTTTCAAGTGAAACTATTTGACAATTGAACGAGAATTAAGTGTCACAATTTTTAGGAAAATATCTATGCCGGTCTATCATAAACATAGTTTTTTTAGTTGCATAGGTTAGAATTCAATTTGCGTCCTGAAAAGTATCTTCCCAATTATTCCATTCTGAATTAGAATATTCCATAACCACAAATCAATTAATATCCAATCTAGTTTTTTTTTTCATTTCGAAAGAATGTCATGATTAGTCATTCTAACCACAAGCAAAACTATCTTTATTTGCTAATACATATTTAAACAGATGCGACCCCCAAAAAGGTATAATCAAATAATGTTCCGTACACATTTTGCAACATTGTATCGTTTGTTTTCTTTTAAAGTATCAGATAGTCAAAACAATCATGTTAATTGCTAAAAACATCCCATAACAATTCAATAACTTAACATTGACAGAAACTTATATTTATCACAATATTTATTATAATCAGCATTATTACATTGTCAAGGTGAGTATAAGGTAGTTTTTAACAATCGATCCTTGAGGACATCATTCAAAATAGACCTAGTTCATCCGAAAGGAAATTTTAAAAGGAATTCTTCCCATAAAATCTTACAAAATTGTGATAAATGTAACTTTACTGATTGTAGAAACGGGGAAAAAGAAACGGAGCAAAGAGAATTTATATTTAAAACATACTAAAAACATTTTATGAATGATGGTGTGTCAAGAAAATGAAACAACATTATATAATTACATACATAATTTTGGCAATGTTTAAAGGCCAAACGGAATGAATTAATTATTTTGGTTACTCTACATGTGTATATATATATATATTACAGTTCTACAGGCCTTAGAGGCCCATGACTTATTAATTACATAGGTATACCAAATGTATACATTTTTTAAATTAGGTTTCTTCATCTTCCTCTATTTTTCTTACAAGGGCTTTCCACCTTTTCCTATCTTCCGCAACTCTTCTCCAATCTTCTATCCCCTTTTCCTTTATGTCCTCTACTACCGTCTCCACCCATTTCTTCCTCGGTCTGCCTCTTCGTTTTTTACCTCCTTCTCCTTCAAGGATCGCTTTACTAGTGTGTCTACCTTTAGGCATTCTGCATATATGTCCCAACCACCTGGCTCTTTGTGCCTTTATATAATGAATTATATCAGGGTATCCATACGATACCTTTATTTCTTTATTCGTTAGCCTCCTCCATGTCCCATCTTCCAATCTTTTACCTCCTAGTATCTTCCTCAGTACTTTTCTTTCCCATATTTCAATCTTTGTTTCATTTTTTTTTTGTTAGAATCCACGATTCGCATCCGTAGAGTGCCGTCGGTCGTATAATCGTTCTATATACTCTTATTTTAGTTTTTTTTGATATTTGTTTTGACTTCAATAGGTGATTTAATGCCCCAAGTGATCTACTTCCTTTGGATAATCTTTTTTCTATTTCAAGAGTTTCATCACTTTTGTTAGTGATTAGTACTCCTAAATAGTCAAATTTATCCACTTTTTCAAAGGTATATATTCTGTGTCTTGTCCTGAACAAAGTTTCTCTGGTTAACTCATTTGGATCCTGCCTCATTTCCATATACTTCGTCTTCTCTGTATTTATATGCAGCCCGAATGCTCTAGCTGTACCCTCCAATTTTCCGAAGAGCAGTTCCAACTCTTTTTTTGATCTTGCAATCAGCGTGACATCATCTGCATACGCAATTACCTGATGCTTGCAATGAAATATCATTCCTCGACTCTGAATTTGACTTTCCCTTAAGATCCATTCCAATACAAGGTTGAATAAAACTGTGGAGAGGGGGTCTCCTTGCTTCAATCCCCTCTTAGTGGTGAAATTTTTGGATACTTTTCCTTCTATCAATACTTTCATTGATGTTTGTTCCAAGGTCAACTTTATTAATTTTATTAATTTCTGGGAAACTCTACATGTGTACATATATATAAAAAATCACGCCAAATCTAAATTATAACTTGATATTCGCAAACGTGAAAATGCTATCCCGACCTTCAATCTCTTCCGAATGACAGATACAACCCCAATTTTTTAAATGGGAAGTATAGGCTTGTGATATATCGTTTGAAAAGCATCCTCATTCATTATCCAAAAATGGTATCATTTTCAAATTGCAACGATTAAAATTAAAGATAGAAAAAAATAAAATCATGTAGTTACCGAAATTCGCCACAATACAATCAAAAGCTGAAATGTAATGCAAATCGTAATGAAATGTGAAACACTTAAAAGAACTATGAGTGTCAATGAAAAAGATGTTCAAAATGTCC
>CAJUYI010000217.1:102554-123321 GCA_910591695.1 Galerucella pusilla | reverse complement strand
TAATGTGGTGGTGCTCTACCATATAGTATACAATGGAAGTTGAGGATTTCCTGGATCTGAATATAAATATGCCAAACTTGGAATAACATCATTTTGAAGTGCCAAATAATGATTGCCTTTCAAATTGCCCTTAATGAAAAAGGAACCAACAAACCCTGCCGAAACATTAACTTTTTGAGGGTATTGCGTGTGTTCTCCTATCCAGTGAGGATTTTCCATTGACCAGTACCTAGCTGCCGATTAGCGTGACCCTTAAGTGAAAAAGTGCTCTCATCAGAAAACATAACGCCTTTTAATTAGGTTTGGATTATATTATATCGAATTTCGATAACACCATGATATTATTTTATCCTATCCCAATTTCAATAAACTTGAAAACGATAACATTTTTGGAAAGAGAATGAAGAGACCTTTCAAACGTTTTATCATGAGTCTATACTTCTCATTTGAAAAATTGGGGGTTGAAAGTAGAGATCGCATTTTCATGTTCTCAATTTATAATTTAAATTTGACCTGTTTTGAAATTTTTTATAAATATGTACAGTAAGCGAAGTGATGAAATTATTCCGTTTGGCTCTTACACACTGTATATCTGTACCATGCAACACCTTGTTATTGACATTCGGAATAGTGTTTAAGAACATAACATTAAGACAGTCAAAATATTGTGTGGCCGAGGGCAACTTGTATTTCTTTTTCCCTCATTTCTATACAGACTTTATCATAAATGGAGTCAAGTTACCTCCTTCTGATATCGAGGAAGGTGAAAACATTCTTCCCTTGGAGTGATAACACTGGAGACAAATGTCTGTTAAACTGTGTGAAGTTGGTAATACACCGAGAATGAACTTGACCGGATGGAAAGTATTTATTGCTACTAACTTGTTAAGAGATTGAGATACTCACTTGTTCTGCATCTCGAATATGTAACCTAGCCGACGTAAAGGGATGTTCCTCTCCGTCTGGCAGTTCTATACTCGGCGGCAAATTGATGGTGATGTCAGCTGTCGTCGAATGGTCGATGCGGTTCGTCGCCGCATGGAGCCTACGTACTTGCGTTCTGTGATCTCTAGATGTCGTTACTGTCGTTGCACCATTACCATTACTAACTACACTTCCACTGTTGCTATTTGCGCCGCCACCCAGACGTTCCATGCCGCCCATTACTGCCGCCGCATTAACGCCGGCAGCACTGACAACTGATAACATCTGAAAAAAAATAACTTTTTTTACTGAGACTATTTTTTTTTATTTGAGTTGTCCGCCACTGGTCAAAAGGTACCTTCCACATCGCCTACAAATGTGACTAGAGAAATCCGGTTATTGAAAATGATGACGTAATTGTTTCTACACATATTGTAACCATTGTAACCATGGTAACTATCACTGATGGTAAATTATACAGTAAACACGTGAAGTATGCTAATACGGAGAAGAGATCTAATCTAATGAAATTTTATTGCATTTTCTATGTTATTTAATTTACAGTATCCATGAATTAATTTTCTTAGAGCAAATTATAAGTGTGAATCACATTTTTCGACAGAATTTGTGGAAAAATGAAACTAAGCACTAATCATTGTGAAAACTGGAGAAACCAGCAGATAGTTGGAATTAACTTTGACTAGGGCACCGTCACGTTTTTCTTGTATAGTCCGAGGAGTGGTTGTTTCTTTTTCAAAGGATGTTAGAAGATATTGGTAGAGAACGTATCATTGCGAAATATAAATCTATAAGTAGAAGTATAAAAGTAGAAGAACTTTAAGAATATGGGAGTGGAAAATTAGACAATCGGAAAATGAACACACCTATATGAAGACCTCGACCTGCATGGTGTAACGTAGTCGGCGTCTCTGTCGCAGATTACGAGGATTAAATAAACACTTTACACATTAATAGTTTATATTAGTTTCTCCACTAACGGTATACATTAATATACAAATAGCATGTTGAATAATATCGAATAGAATTATTTTAGAATTGAATAGGAGATCGAACAATTGTATATACACCATACATTTCGAACTTACAACACATACTCACTTCTACCAGTTACACTCGCAGTATATTAAAAAAAAAACATTCTAAAATGTCGCAGACTACGATAATATAGGAAGACAAGGTTAGAAATAAATACAATTGCTGTAGCTGCCTTCAGACTCGCCAGAGGCGTGGAGAATTGAAAGTTTTCTTGCAAACATGGTCTATTGTTATAATACATATTTTAATATTAAGGGAAAAAACTGTAAATAAGAGGATTATTGAAAGAAATTAGTATGAGGAACGTAATATCTAAAAATATCTTTATTTTTATTACAACAAAGGTCAACAGTTAACAAAATAGTTTTGATTTTATTTAAAACTAAAAAATTCATATCTTCACAATTATTAAAAGGAAGACTTTATATCATAAAAATTTTATTTAAAAAAACCGATAGAAACATTTACAAAATTGTTGACTTCCCTTGTCACATCTTATCAAAGTGCGAACGTATTTTATGAACGACCCCTTACAATGAAAATGTAAAACTTAAAATATTCATTTGATAAACCTTCAATAAGAATTTAAATACTTGAGTAAATAAAAGCATGCTCAATTTTCAGTAAATGGTATATTAATTAACCCAATTTTCTTTAATCAGTTTAATTTTGAAGAGACCTTATTTTTATGTAAGTCACCGAATAATAATTCGGTGATGTAAGTACAATAAATACTTTTATCAGATATAAACTTCACTTTTCATATCATTTGAATTGGAAATATTCTCAATCCTGTCAATAAATCAACATAATGATAAATTAAATCGAATACAATGAAAGAAAAAACTGAAAAGAAAATTGTTGGATATCATTTTGATTACAGGCTGCTTGCCTTAAGCTCTGACGCGATCACAATCAGGGTAGCGATATCATTTCAGCTCATACCAACGCGTTCAGTTGGTGATCGAAATACCGTAAAAAATACCTGCAATACTTAAACTTGAAAAAAAAAAGTACACATATCATCCAATCCAAGGAAAAAAAATCATAAAACATTTACGGTCTTATTGATAAACACGGTGTAACCTAAGACTAACTTTATTCTACGCTTAAACCATCAGTTTGACAGATACGCTATTAATAAACTCATATTAGACAAGGAATAGGCTACTCCTAGGTTAGTCTGGGACTAACTTTGGTAGTAATTTTAATCTAAGGAAATAGGTAGTTTAAGCTCGGAATAACCTTCGACTAAATATAATTTTAGTTTTGTTGAACTGTCAATTGTGGTATAAATATGTTGTCATATCGTAATTCGAAATTCAGTTTGTCGTTTTTGTATCATCAGTTTATATTATTATTCAGTTTATTATTATTAATTATGTATATTTACTAAGTATTTGTGTTGGTTCAGTGAGTAGTAATTATTTTGCGATGGAAGGAAGATATTATTATTCGGATGATTTAAGAATTATGGAAGGATTGGAAGAAGCAGAGAATATTCGTCCGAACAGAAAAATTAAAATTTATAAAATTCGGGCTAATCCCTCAAAAACATTGTTAGGAGAGGAGTTTGAAGCTATCAAATCAAAAATAAAATATTTTCATCATTTTCTATTTAATTTTTTCTTTTCTTTTTGTAGCACAAATTTTTCCTGTACTTGCGTTGTATAGTAATCTGGATTTTCTCCTCAGCACGCTTTTTTTTGATTTCTTCAATTTGCATGTGAATTTCATGCAAAATTCGGAAATACTACTTTTAACGCAAAATACAAACTGAGAGATGATAATCATGAGATAACTTGCTATTTTTGAAATTAATGAACAAAGCACTGACACATGTCACAATAAAAAACAGAACAGATGTCACCATAACGTCACGTTATTGGTCAATTCCTACCATAAAACTGTAAATCTTCCTTAAGTCATTCCTAATCCAGTAATAAGGATAGAGTAACTATTACCTCCTTAGTCGGAGTTTATTAATAGCAATTGTATTACTTCTTTAAACCGACGCTAGTCTCAGAGTAACTAGTCTCTGACTAATCTAAGAGTAAGGGCGGAGTAAGAAATTTTTATTAATAAGACAGACAGAATTTTTGTATTCGCATATGAATCTGATCGTCATCGCAGAATGGAACATCGGTTGGTCACTTTTTCTCAATAATTCAATCACCCTATTTATGTTACGGTTCATATATGTTTTCTTCAGCTACGTTTGGTCGACGCTCGCGACCGCTCCGTGATCGCAATAGTGTGTGTAATGCTTTAATGGGGACAGATGCAGTTTAGTAACTTCTTTATTTTGGATAAAACCAAAGAATTTGAATGAAAATTACAGCATTTTTTTTTAATTTTCGAAATTTTTAATTTGTTTAAAAATAAGCTCGGTTGGATATTTTCATTTCAATGAAAAACATGAAAATAAATAATGTATTTCAATTTGTAGTAATTTATTGTGAAATGACTCCTACGCCACTGAAAGTAGACACAGACGACTGAAAATTTTAATCTGTTTGTCTATGACGTAATTATTATTGCTCATATATGTATACCTATTGTCGGAAACGCATGCTGACATTGTCTACGTGCATATCACGTAATTATAATTTAGGTGAATTATTTTTTATGCTAGAAGTTTTATTGAAACAAATGATTCAGCATAGAGACAGACTGATTTCATAACTAATTTAAAAAAAAATCATCAAGGTTGTCGTGTTCTGTATCAATCGCTGCAATGTAAGATTAAAATAGTTGGTGTTTAGAAATGTGGAAGAAGGGTCTAATGTCAAGAAATTGGAAGACTGCAATAATTGTGCCCATGGGCCTTTTCAATAATTTTTTATTGCTTTAAAATGAAGTATTCTTCCGTATTTTTTATTCCTTATTAGGGTGGACTTCTGTCCTGGAAAAGTTTTCTAAAGATGCGGAAAGCAGATGCACATTTAGAACGTGTTGTCACTCTTCCTTCGTGACTCAAAGAGCCTACGACGTTGAAAATGGCAGACCGTTATTTTCGTAGAATTTGTACGGTTTGCTTCCCTGGTTTTTGAATTTTGACATCTCTCCTAACCTAGATCGATATTGATATTCTCTTTGTTATTGCTGTTGTTTGGATTATTTGTTTTTGCTTTTCTTTCGTGTTTCCAAAATATTCGAATAGTGGTTTGTATCAACTTGCGAAAATAACAATATAAATTAACCAAGCAAAATATTCGTTTACGTCCGACGAGATGAAAACAGACGAAAATCATGGTTCGGAAAAGCAAAGGTTTAAAAAGATTTGACCAGAACCAAAAACATTTGCTGTTGTGAAGGTGAAGATCATTTTGGTGTGAGTACAGCAGCTGTGAATCACTGGTATATAAATTAGTGGTTAAATGATTGATATTCAACATTCAAGAGAAGATGCAGTGAACAGGTTATTTTATGAAACAATTTGTTCGAAGCTTATTCTTAAAATAATATATTATATATTAACTACCAAATGTCCAAAACGTTACTTTAGTCACGAGTGCCTTATGAAACGAGTGATGTTTCTGACACTAGGTGCTTACTATACTTTTTCTACGCTCGCAGGAAAAAAACCATAATTATTTTATATTACATAAATTATAGTCACAAAACCACAAAACGACTGACGTGTCATTGAACAGGAAAAAAACTCACTTGATGTGACGTCTGAGGAACAAATGATAAACGAGATGTGACATTTCGCACTAGTGTTTAAAATGACGTTTTGCGAATGTCAAACCCGTGTTTTAGATGCGGTTTTAATTACGTCGAAAAAGATATTGTGCCCCATCACGCCTTACTTGGAGATAGGCAACTGCATTGTCCCCGTTCTTGTTGAACTGAAAAAATATTGCACATCATAATATTCATTGAAAATGGAAAAAAATATTCCAACAGCTGCCTGAAATAACAAAATAAAACAATTTAATTATATTTATAAATAAATTGAAGAGAAATAAGTTATTTGTTACTAACCGTTTTGTTTTGATATTCTTGATTTCTGCTGATAAGTAATATGCATTGAAAAACATTGTTTTCGAAACTACCAAGGTAGGTGGTTTTGAAGTGAAAATGTCAGTGATAGACCAATTTTATTATACCCAATACGAATACCATCGCCTTCCAAAAGGTCTATAATACTGTTAATAGAAATCGACATCATAGGGCAATGGTGACCAATTAAAGAGTTAATGGAGGAATTTTTTTTTGAAAATGGCAACTTAATAAAGGAAATTGAAAGGATTTTTTTAGTAGAAACAAAAAACAATAAGTTTCATTAGTCATATTTTCAGCAGAATTTTAAGTTTGAAATCTTCCAAGAGCTTTTTTATTTAGTGAACTCATACATGTGACAAATTAAATTATAAATGATTAAAGGCAATAAATAAAAATCGAGAATATATAAATAATTTTTAAATGTGATTTTTTTCCATTGACTGGATTCATTGGGTTTGTATTTTTAGTGACATTACGTGAAATCAAATATAAATTATGTTTTTCCAACTAAAAACGATAATTTTTAATTTATTCAATTATAAGTTGAAAAATTACCCCTGTAAATAAGCCAACTAGCTTTATCCAATTCATATAAACATCCAGGTCACTACACCCCGTATATTGCATGGTATGAATAAAATTGCCTATCAAAGGAGTAGATAGTAATTTCGCAGTTTGTTTTTTATTTTTTTTGCCTAGACTAGACAGCCGAGACAAGACACACCTGATTGCTGTGTACAAAAGCAACAAAACCAGCAAAACTCGGATGCAACAAACTGCAGTGACCGGAGAAGATCTAAAGAGCAATATAGACAACATTGTCGTCGTAACGTCATTTGTCTGGTGCAGTGGTTTCAACAACCGGACCAATTAGATGATACAGATACGGACTAAGGAGTAGTCGACTTTAAATAAAATCAACAATAAGCCGACATAAAATTATTTATAAGAAAATTTGTGTGGATGTCAATTCAAATAATTTTATGGTAAAAATGTTCGCTGTCAACTAGTTGTATTATATTTACCAACAAAACAGTGTTGTTTTAAAAGTTAAAATATCCTACGGTTAAAGTCTGTCTAAGTCCGTAGCTGTTACATTTGGAACTAATCTATTTAATACCTGCTCTTGTATATCATCATTTACTTTGTATTCGCATTTAACCTGCTTGTTAACTGTTGCTAACTCAATAAGCTCGTCACTTGTAGTTCATATTCTATTGTCGAATTCTCAAATAACATGATATCAGCAACTTATCTTATTACCAAATATTTCTGACAAAACTAAAATAAGAAACAGTTAACTATGGAAATAATAATTTACCGATTACTTCTCTCTGCTACGCGTCGGGCAGTAAACTTCATCATCGGGAGGAAAAGTAGCATTTTGCTCCCTTGTTATACAAATAGCTATTTCTACGTTAATGCAAAAACCAAAGAATGTCTTATTTAGGCTGCTTCAATTGGACTAAAAAGAGAGTCGATTTCAATGTTTATATTTGTCATGATGACAAAACGCTGTGGTAAAATGACAGATGAGTGCAATAATAGTATATTATTCAACAAGCATATAATGTGACACTAACACCTGAGTTAATAATAGCCATTACCTATGTGGGTATAAATTTTTTGTCAAAATAAAACACTATAGTTTATAACAAGAAACTATCCATAAAAAGTATCAATTCACTGTCTGATTCTCTTTCCATATTAAATTTTCTAGTAATATCAATTAAACACCAGTATTATAGTTATAGAAATTCTTGCAATTAGCAATAAATTATCTAAAGCGACACTTTTGTTTTTGACATACATAAAAAACTGCATATAAAACGTCCTACTCCTATATACACTGTGTTATTTATAAGATGCGACATAGGGATTCCCGTGTCAAACGCGAGCTAACTTTTTTAACAAATAGCGTTCATAAAAAATAATAACAGATATGGAAAGGTCGTTGAAAAATATGGTTTAGATATGTTTAAAAAAGTCGAACTCCATTTTCATACCACTTTCGAATGATCTTAATCGATTAGGTAATGACTAACATGGTAGTGCACGGTATTATTTAAAAGTTAAACCTGAAGTATGACGGTTCGCTTCGCCGCTGAGATACATTTTTTTCGTTTCGTTTTTATTCTTTTTTTACAATTTTTGAAACAAATAACTTTGCTTTACTCCACTTTTCTGAGGGCAGTTAGTAAGCCCATTAAATTAATATTTGTACAAATAAAACATGTTTATTATTGACAAAATGTTATAATTTATTACTTACCTTTAATTTCTATTAAGAACACTTGATTTAATTATCAAACAACTCAACTACAACTACTATAATTGTGATTGCTATTCAATCAACTCTTCCAACTGGCTATTGAAAACTCTGTGTTCTCCCATTTTCTGTATGTACGTCAAAAACAAATAATATTAGTAGCAGTACCCATTCTCAAATTATTTTACTCACCTAATTAATAAAAGGATAAGTACAACCACAAAAGACACAATAATTCAAAACTGATGTATTCACTAGGTACCTAATGCATTATTTAAAAATGAGAGAAAATAAAAATTCTTTCTGAAGGCAGATGCCATAGATAGCTAGCTGCCTACACTCATATCTTTATTATGTTAACATAAACAATCACTAAGAGTTAATTTTTGTTTAGGCTATGATGGTGTGATTTATATGCCCTTTAAGAATAAAATATCTATCAAATGATGTTTCTAACATGTTTGTTCTTGGAAAATAAATACCTACATAAATGAAAAAATAAATTGACTTGAAATCATTTTTTCATTATTCAAGGATTTAAACTCTCCTATATATTTACCCACATTTCACCATTATGTGATTTTTTCATGTAAATATTCAAGGATTGAACGTTGATATTTTGTGCCTACCTATATCACCCATCTCAAAAATAAATAGAAGTATATTGTTTTTTTTAAACAAATCATCTAAAAAAGTATTTGGAAACCCATTTTCAACTGCTTTTAGTTGTGTAAGGCACTGTTTCGTAGGCTTACTTAGTTTTTCATGCATATTGAATATTTTTTACATTTGTTTTTGTTCATCAGCTGATTTTACAGACAATTTAAGTTACGTTGTTTGCTACCCCATTGCAAGTGGCGCTAGTTTTATGACGTAAAAGTGCATCTTGACAGCAACCAGCAATTGCGACGAGACTACCTTACAGAATACCATATTTTGCCACTGATTGCGCGACCGTTGTGCAACGGTTGCTAGTTGCAAAATAATTGTTGTTTTTACAAAATTTTACTTTGGATTTATCATTATTGACAACTAAAAGTGCTTCGAAGTTTATTGAAAAATGAACACAAACCGATTCAGTGCCAAGAGAATATTGAACATTCAGGTAATACAAAATTTTAAATTGTTGAAAAAAATAATTTTTTATTTTCATCACTCAAACTTTTGTTTATTTGAGGCAAAATATGAAAACAAACCGATTGATAAAATCACGAGTCCTAACGGACTCGTGATTCTATCTAAATTCGGTTTGTTCGAAAAAATATGCAAGTTTTCGTGGAAAAGAAAAAATTATCGATAAAATTTGAAGCACTTGTGGTTGATAATTTGCTAGTAGCAAATTACAGCGAAAATTTTTTCACAGTTCCAAGAACCAATCAAATTTCCTCATTTTTTATCACATGATGGAGTGAATGTATTCATGCGATTTCAGCGTTATCCTAAGTCCAAAATTATGCTCTTAGAGCTTCTGGACGGAGGATATCTAACTTGTACTGATGATGCTCAAATACGTCGAAACCAGTCTATACAAGTGATATTGTCCCTTCAATTCTGAATACAAACCAGAATAGTTGGTTGTATCTTATAGGTATCCCTTTTTAACATAGAAATGTAATTAATTTCTTATCGAGGCATATAGCCCGAGAAGTAGATGTTGATTTTTAGTGAACGGTCTGCTTTTTGGGAAGAAATTTTCAAGTTTGTACTGCGTCATATCGGTATAATACATTTATCTTGACATCTACTTACCAATATATCAATATACCAAAATGTAGCATTTTAAACAAGTTTCCATAAATTTCCCAACTTTCTAGCGCTATATTTCAAAAAGAACTACTTTTATTAGCTACATAACTAATTTTAGCTTAGACTTGAAACAGAAATTATTCCAAAAATTCAGACCATATATCATTCAGTTTTCTATTCAGTGACACCAAAAATATGGCGGAATCGAAAATGTTCATGTCCAACCTTATTAATTACAAGAATTGCTACACAATTATTAGTTAGGTTAAAGTAGAAAAATAAAGCGAAATAAACGCGAAAATCGGAAAAACGCGATTTTTGCATAGATTTTGCAAGCTAACTAGCTAATACGAAACCCATACTTAAACACATATTTAAGCCAATTAAATCTAATTCATCGCTTTTTCCGTTGTTCTTTGCAACTCCTATGTATATCTTGACCTAACTATAATTATGAAGATACAACTACATCTCTTGTTACAAGCTTATTTTAGTAGAAAACAGAAGAAAATGGATTGTGTCGTCTCTGTCGACGTCTGTTGTATATGTAGTTGATATGATTACACTACATCGTCAGCAGCAGTTCACGTTGAGTTTATGAAAAAAATGTACTATCACGTGATCGGCGATGAATTTCATTCAAGAAACTAGAGGTCAAATATATAATGTGATAAGTCGTATCTACAAAACACGAGAATACGTTTCTCTCCAAACTTTAAATTAGGTTGACCAAAATATTAAACAAGTTTATCTATGTATTATAAAATGTCGAGGTATTTTGTTTGAACGATATCCTGTAAAATATCAATACAGAATTTCCGTTTCAGATTATGGGAAACATGTTATTGTCTTAGGGCAAAACATCAGTAGACTTTTTGGCTTGACAATTCGAGGATTTGATTAATTTTTAAATTATAAGTAATATGAGTCTTATACATTTTTAAAATTATTTTAGATTTGAATGCAATTATAGTTATTGAAATAAAAAAACTAAATATAGAAAAGCAATAAGTTCAAATATATAGAAAGCGAATAACATGAGATCAAACTTCAAAGGAAAAAATTGTATATAGATACCTATTTTGTACTGAACCTGGAAATGAGAAGCAAACGGTTTGGCCCCGTATATAGTTTTTGGCACGTTCATTAACACTTTTTAATGATTTCTGTTTACTTACCGATAATAATGCAAACTTTTTAATGTGTAATGTCTTTTAGGTTTTGTGCACTTGGCGCATGATATCATCATTGAAAAGAATTAAAAAAACAATGTTCAACACCTGAACAACAAATATTAAGACAAGCATTCTTTTAAAACCGTTGACCCACGACGACCAAACAAAACAAATCCTATAAGGCTTATAAAATTAATTTAATCGCACAACCATACAATGGAGTTGTTATATTAGACAGTTGGGTTCAATGTTTAAAGAATAGCATATTAAGGATAAATAATACAGTTTTCATAAATGGTAATTGCATAAATTTACGTTTATATTGCACGAGCTAGCGAAGTTTTCTCTATTCAACGAATATTTATTAAGAGATAGAACTTTAATTTAGAAAGAAGGGTATTAAAAGATCTCTATAATCTATTTTAAAATGCCGCCAATTTTATATACCTAACAAAAATCGTAGAATATTGCCGGAAGAAAATAATGTCATACAAAAATACAAAAATTTGAAAATAAGCAAGCTCATCTGCGATACTGACAACGTCCTCTTGATGGTTGTAGATACGTAAATGACAAAACTATGAAATACTTTTTAAAGTTAAACTATTTTCTGTCGGTAAAAACGACATTTTGAAATAAAATTAGGAAACCTCAACATAGGTTTTAATGAACAAAATTGAACATGGCAACTAAAATAAACATGACAAAAATATCCTAGTAACAATTTAAGGCTAGTAATAGTAGTTTGACAACAAGTGCGCAAAGCGTCACTTTTCCCACTAGCGCAAATCTAGCGAGTGGGAAAAGTGATTTGCATACAAGTTGTACACAATATTTTTACTACAACCGCATTTATTAATGAAAGAGATACAGTTATTTATATAGCTATTTTATTTAAACAGAAAGAACTAACAATATGAAAATAAATAGAAAAATCAGTTGAATGTATAATTAATTGTAAAATTTGAACCTCAGGTAACAGATTTAGTATCTAGTCCGTGGATCTTGAATAACAGTGGACCTATTTGGGAGTGGTTCATTCTCAGCAAATTTTTGTTTATCTTGAGCGGCCGGAATAGAATCTTCTTCTGAAACTTGTAGTCATACTTTTGAAGAGGGGCTAGAGTTAGTGATTGTGCATAGTAATGATCGGATAGAGTGAAGAGCTTCAGGCAGTACTTGTTCCCATTGATTGATCTGAAAATTACGAGACTGAAGAGCCAATCTAATCGTTTTCCATATAATACCATTGTAGCGTTCGCACTGGCCATTTCTACGGGGATTGTATCGAGTAGTTCTGCTCGTAGCTACTCCCAGAAGTTGTAAAAAGGACTTAGTTTCACGGGACATCAGTATGTATAAAAGAAGGTGTACCGAATAGAAAGAGGAGTTGTTTGAAATGCTTTATAACTTCAGAAGAAGTAGTACTAGAACAAGGAAATGCAAACAGGAATCTGGAGAACTCGTCTACAACCGTAAGCATATAAGGTTTCCCAGAGGAAGTTGGAAGGGGGCCTTTAAAATCTATATTAAGTCTCTCGAAAGGTATTGTAAATTCTTTCGGTGTACTTTGTACTTTATAAAATTTGGGTATAATTTCATTGCATATGCGGCAAGAACTTGTTATTTTGCGAACATCTTCAAGTGAAAAAGGCGGTACATACGGGTAATACCAGGATGACATATAGTGATACATGCATTTCAGAGAGCTTAATTAGATTACTTGTGGAAGAACTAACCCGACTTAAGGCGTCAGCCGCTCGATTTAAAACACCAGGACGAAAGATGATATCGTTTTTGAAGGGAGCCAATTCTAGACGCCGCCGTAGGATTTTATCATTTTTAACCTTTCCATGCGCCCTGTTATCAAACATGAAAGATACGCTTCTTTGATCAGTAATCAACTGAAAATAATTAGGCGATAGCAGATGTCTCCATTTGCGGATAGATTCGACGATTGCATAGCTTCCCTTTCGACAAATGAATGGTTCTTTCCACTACCGGTAAATGTCCTTGAAAAGAAAGCCACTGGCTCACCAGATTGGGAAAGAGTCGCAGCTATTGCAAAAGTTAACATTTTATTTTCATTTATGGACGTTACCATTGCTGAAGTACGCCACTGGACGACAACTAAAGAGTTCATTGAAAAATGTCTCCGTAATTCAACCCACTTTATTGGGAAATTACGAGAAATTAATTAGTGATAAGTAGTGAAACAAGTGGAGTATTGTGCATAGTAAATGTTTTAAAAAAAATTAGCCGTTTTACAAGTAAGAAAAGATTTATATCTACAATATAAATAAATTCAGTATACAAAATTGAAAGTAACAAAACCGCAAAAAATAACCGATTAGTGTTAACACAGCAAAGTCATTAAATTATAATAATATAAACCAGAAAACAACGCATAGGCGGAGCATAAAAATATGGACAGTGAAGACGAATACACTACAGATCGATGGAAAGCGGAAGAAAAATACCGGAACATTAGAAGAATTTGTTGAAAGAACTTCAAAAACTCTTAAACCACGAATAGAAAAGAAAGAACAGTATGAGGATAAGTTTGAGTTAATTTTTAAAGCAATAATGGACCTAAAAACAGAAATAACTCAAGAGTTGAAAGAAATTAGAACTGAACAACAGGCATACAGAGAAGAAATGAAAGAGATCAAAAAAGAAAACAGAGAAATTAAGAAAGAAAACCTGGAACTCAAGAAAGAAATACAGCAAATGAAAAGCTCAATAGAAATATTAGACAACGAAAGAAGAAAGAAGAATATTGTAATACAAGGATTGGATTTAATCAATGAGGAAGAAGAAACACTGAAAAACGAGGTGGAAAACTTTATTAAAGAACAATTAGATATAGAAATAAAAATAAAAAGAACAAAGAAAATAGGGAACAGAGTATATCTAGTTGAAATGAGAGAAGAAAACGATAAAAAACAAATAATGAAAAACAAAAGTAAACTAAAGAATGTAAAGAACCAAAGAATTTATATAAATGATGATATGTCGAAAGAACAAAGAAAAATTCAACACAAAATAAGAATAAAAGCTAAAGAAGAAGAGAGAAACGGAAAAGCTGTGAAAATAGGATTTAGGAAACTTACTATAGATGGAGAAGTATTTCATTGGAATAACCAAAAAGAAGAACTGCAGAAATCACAATACACAAGAAGAGATAGGTTTTCAAAAAACTAGTCGACAAAGAATATGACAACAAGGAACAACAAGAAGATAAAAATGCTAGTATTAAAAACGTAGATCATAAGTTTAGTTGTAAGAATAGTTTAAGTTATACTAATATCAATTATGAAAGTCATAGTAATATAAAGGATAGTAACAGTAAGATAAGTAGTAATCATAACAGTAAAGTAAAAACTCACAGTATTTCACAAGTAACACACAATTTTAAAGATAAAACAAACAGTAAAGACATACTAAATAAAAACAGTAATACAAACAATGACGAAATAAATCACAAAAATAAAGGACAGAACAATGAGAATCACAAAAACAAGAATAAACAAATCAACGATAAGACAAATATTATATGGAAAATAGCGACTTGGAACATCAGAAGCTTAACAGGAAAAGAAAATGAATTAGAAGATGAATTTGAAAAAATGGGTGTGGACATATTGGCAATTACAGAAACTAAGAAAAAAGGACAAGGGGTTTTAGAAATGGATCACAAGCATTTGTTGATATATAGTGGTGTGGAAGAAAATCAAAGGGCAGCAGGAGGAGTAGGTTGTGTTTTGTATATAAAGTCTTATATACTTTTAATTGAGCATGGGATACGATACGGTATTATTTTATTTCAACGATTTTAATTATTGATTAGAACATACAAAGCTATTTTAACAATTCAAAAAAGTAAAGTGTCAACTTGACGTAACGTCATAAAAAAATGGTTCGGAACGGAACATAGCTCCCCTCCTTAAAGGCTCCTGCCTTTAATTCTATTATTGATTAGGCAAGACGCAAAGTTTTGTCGCTGGACGGTGATATTCTTGACCACGAACTTTCACGATGGCACTTCTGATAACGCCATCACTACCTGGGACAACGGAAATGACTCTGCCTACAGACCAACGCAGAGGGGGTAGGTTATCTTCTTTAATGAGAACTAGAATGCCTGGAGAAAGAAGTTCTTTATTATTTTCTTTCCATTTATGTCGAATCTGGAGTTGCAATATATATTCAATGCACCAGCGGGACCAGAAATGTTGAACCCTTTGTTGTACCAACTCAAAACGTAGTAGACGGTTTTCAGGTACTTCTTGATAGTCAGGTTCAGGTAGGCTGGTTAGTTTGTCGCCAATTAGGAAGTGTGCAGGGGTCAAGGGGTTAGGATCATTAGGATTGTTTGATAAGGCATATATAGGTCGGGAATTGAGGCAGGATTCAATCTGAATTAGTAATGTATTAAGCTCTTCATAAGAAAGTATTGTGTTTCCGATGACACGTTTTAGATGATACTTTACAGATTTTATACCCGCCTCCCACAATCCACCGAAATGTGGTGAATTAGGAGGTATGAAAAACCAACTTATACCATTATTGCTTAACTGAGTCTGAATCTCAATGGAATGATTCTTGAAAAATTTATCAATTTCAGCCTTTGCCCCGACATAGTTTGTGCCATGATCTGAAAAAATTTTTTTGCATAAACCACGCCTAGACATAAAACGTCTAAGGGCAGCTAAAAAGGTATTAGTAGTAAGGTCGCTAACTAGTTCTAAATGGAGAGCCTTTGTGCAAAAGCACACAAATAAACAAATATAGCCTTTAGTTATTTGGTAATTGCGACCTTTCCTGTCTCTTATAGGAAATGGGCCCGCATAATCTGTACCGGAGATTAAAAATGGTCTATTAGGAATTGTCCGTTCTATCGGCAAGTCTGCCATTAGGTATTTTACAGTTTCTGCGTTGAATCGAAAACAAGTTAAACAATCATGTACCACCCTTCTCACCAAATTACGACCATCTAGTGGCCAGACGCGTTCGCGAATGATAGATAATAACAACTGCGGTCCGGCATGAGAGTGAAGAACATGTTTATGGCGGGCATATAGTTTTGTGAGTAAATGATCCTTTGGCAAAAGAGCGGGGTGTTTTTTCGCGAAATCGAACTGGGATTTTCTTAACCTTCCTCCTACTCTCAGAACACCAGAAGGATCCAAGAATGGATTCAGGTTTAGCAGACGACTTTTTGTAGTGATAGGTACATTGTTCGAAAGATTTTTGATTTCAGAACGGAAAGATTCTCTTTGAGCGGTGAGTATAAGTGTTAGTAAAGATTTTTCCAGTTCTAAGGTAGTCAAGGGACCGGTAAGTTCAGGAGTATTATTTATGAATCTTAATATGTAGTTATTTATAAATCTTAACATGTAAGCTACTACACGTTGTAATCGAGGGAGTGTGGAGTGTTTATTGAGTGCGGGTATTTTTATAAACTCAGTAGCACTGATAGAATTAGAGACTAGGACCTTAGTTTTGATTTCAGGTAATTCGGATAAATCTGGCAATATAGGAAAATGATCAGCATTATTGATTTGAGAATGAATAAGAAATTGGGGGCCAAGCCACCATAGGCTAGATGTAGATAAATCGAGAGTGGTTGAGCCTCTGGACAAGATGTCTGCGGGATTATTATGAGTATTGACATATTTCCAACTTGAAGTTTGCGTTAAGTTTTGTATTTGGGCCACACGATTGGCAACAAAAGTTTTTAATAGATGCGGTGAGGTATTTATCCAGGAAAGCACTATTTTTGAATCCGTGTAATAAATAATAGAATCGATTTTTAGATATAAGCTAGAAATAAGTTTATTCATTAACTCGGCAAGCAATAATGCAGCACACAATTCTAGTTTAGGGATGGTAATAACTTTAAGAGGTGCTACCTTGGTTTTCGCACATATCAGATATGAATGATAAGTTTCAGTATTATCCAAAGATCGCGCATAGATGCAACAACCGTAAGCTGACTCAGAAGCATCTGAGAAGCCATGAAGCTCAATAAGTTTAGGGGAATCGCATATGATTTTTCTGGGAGCTTTCACAAGGCCTATTTGTTGAAGGTTTTCCTGGAAATCTTTCCACTGAAGATATAAAGACATGGGTAACGACTCATCCCAAGAGAGATGCAGTTGCCATAGTTTTTGCATAATTATTTTAGCCTTTATAATAATTGGTGAAACTAGGCCAAGAGGATCGAACAATTGAGAAATTGCGCTAAGAATAGTTCTTTTTGTATTAGCATTTTTGGGTGGGGACATATTAATTGAATAGTTTAGGCAATCCAGATTAGGATTCCAATTGATTCCAAGAGTTTTATTAGTATCATTATCGCAAATGCTGATAGAGCTGAGTGTTTGATTATCCTTTAAATCAACAGCATTTGAGAGCCATTTACAAATATTAAAACCGTATTTTTTGAAAATACTTTCAAGCTGATGCTTGATATAAAGAATTTCCTCTAAGGTTTCTCCTCCAGTAAGGAGATCATCCACGTAAAAATCGTGTTTGATTATAAAACTCAACTTCGGATTTTCCTTTTCGATGTCTAGACCGATCTGTCGTAAACATCTAGTCGAGAGATATGCCGATGATGCAAGACCATAAGTAACGGTATTGAGCTGGAATGTAGATATATTATCTAAGTTATTAGATCGCCAAAGAATTTTTTGCAAGCAATGTTGGTCTTTGTGAAGAAGAATCTGCCTGTACATTTTGGTAATATCGGCAGATATAACGAAAGAATGCTTTCTAAAACGTAGCACTATGGATAGGAGATCGTCTTGAACCGTGGGACCAACCATTAAAATATCATTAAGTGAAAGGCCTGATGTTGACTTGGCAGATCCATCAAATACCACTCTGATTTTTGTAGTGGTGCTAGTGGGTTTAAATACGGGATGATGAGGAAGAAAGAATCCAGTAAGATTGTCAGGAGTTTGTGATTTACTCATATGTCCAAGATCGAGATATTCATCAATAAATTTGGTATATTATTTCTAGACATTTTCCGTTCAAGAGAGTAGAATCTTTTCTCCGCGCATTGTTTAGAATCGCCTAGAACAGATGTATCAGCTTTAAAGGGCATTTTTACAATAAATCGACCCGTTTCGTCTCGAACCGTATTATTTTGGAAATGATACTCACAAAAGGTTTCTTCTTTCGAAAGATGAGGTTTGTTATAGATGCTTTCTAATTTCCAAAAGTTTTCGATTTGATTATGTAATTCATCATTGGTAATATTTATGTGACAATAAGGCTTTTTAGAGTATGTATTAATGTGGGTTAAATCGATAGTACCGGCTATTACCCAACCGAAATGAGTTTTTTGTAGAAATGGAGCATTTTTTCCCAATTTATGCTGCCCTACACAAAGAGTATCCCAAAAGGTTTCAGCACCTATTAATATATCTATTGATGCACTGATATCGAAAGTTGGATCAGCAAGAATCATATTGTTTGGAATGTTCAACTGAGCTTTGTCAAAGGACTTACATGGCACATTACCTGTAATATTCTCGATTACCAAACAGTTTATATTTGAAGAGAAGGCATTGATACGAGATTGTATTTTAACACGTGTTTTAGAGTTTATATTTGAGGAAACTTGATTTATTCCTGAAATGGAAGTTTTTATTTTTTCCGGGTTTATTTTGAGTCTTTTACAAAGATCGGAAGTAATCAAATTGCATTGGGATCCGCTATCCAACAATATCCGACAAAAATGTGCCTCTCCATTTCTGTCAAACACCTTTACAACAGCAGATGACAAAAGCACACAATTTTGTGAAATTACCGAACAGTGAGATTTTCCAGAAGACGTGACAACGTCGACATTTCGCTCATCGAATGTATGTGCATCATTGCTTCTATCGCTGCAACTAGCATGTACGGCAGCGATAGGCTCAAAGACTTTAGACTGTCGGATTCTGAGAGTCAGGAACAGATTTCGTTAGATTTTGATTACCGTTATCAACGTGGAGTAGAGTATTATGTGATCTGGAGCATATACGACACTTACTAGCCTTGCAGTCTTTTGTAAAATGATTTTTACGTAAACAGTTAATACATAATTGCCTACGTTTGGCTTCATCAAAACGAGATTTAATATCTAATTCTACGTATTTAGAACAGTTATATATAATATGATCTTTTTCGCAAAATGTACACTTTGGGGTAAAGGTAGAAGCTAAAGTTTTCATCAAGGGAATAGGTTTAGATTTGGTTTGAATAGTTGACTGCACTTTACCTAATGTGTGTTTATCTTCCTCGAGAGACTCAAAAATATCACATCTTTCACGTAAAAATTTCAGGAAATCGTCCAATTTCGGACTAGTTCGTTTTACACGTTTAGATTCCCAATCCTTACGAGCTGCGAAATTGAGTTTATTATTTAGCAAATATACTAAGAGGGTGTCCCAATGTTGGACAGGTTCACCTAGAGCCTTTAATGACTTGAGTATTCTAGTGCTTTCGTCGTGTAATTGAGAAAGTGTGGTATATGATTCCTTGACGATAGCTGGCAAATTAAAAAGTGATTTTATTTGATTATTGACAAGTTTCTCAATGTTTTCGTATTTCTCGAGTAAGCAATCCCAAGCAATTTGATAGTTTGCATCAGAAATTTCAAGAGACTCAATAAGTTTAAATGCCTCTCCCTTTAGTGAAAGACGCAAATAGTTTAGTTTTTGTGCTTTAGGCATGTAAGGATGTTTATCTATAACAGATATAAAAGTTTCTTTAAAGAACAGCCAGTTTTGATATTGTCCATCAAAAGACGGAAGATTTATGTCAGGAAGTTTAATATTGTAGTTTTGTGGTGATGAAAAGTTTGTATTAGTATTACCTGCAGATTTGTGTTTCAATAAAATTTGTTGAGCTTCACTGGTAATACTATAAAATGTATCCTCAAAACTTGTACGTTCTTTTTCGTCTGGAATTAAATCATCACCCGTCTGAGATTCAAACTCAATTTTTAATTGGGTATCATTGAATTTATCAAGTAAAGTTAATGTTGGTTTTAGGCGAGATTCTAGATTTATCAAATCAGGATTATCATTATTATGTATTTTAGTATTTACAAATGTTTTGAAACGAGTTAGGTCCGCTTTAAGAGACTTTCTAATATTTTTCAAAGTAGTGATACTTTCAGCTACATCAGACATGTTAAATAGAATTAAGAGAGCTTTAACATTAGTTGATTCAGAATGAAATAGGATTGGGTAGGTATAATTAAGGATAAGGGATGCTGCACACTTACCTTACGACAAATTTTTCAAGTTTTTGGCGTGGCAGTTTCCACAAATCACTGTATTATCCGGCTAACGAAGGACCAATGTTTTGTATATAAAGTCTTATATACTTTTAATTGAGCATGGGATACGATACGGTATTATTTTATTTTAACGATTTTAATTATTGATTAGAACATACAAAGCTATTTTAACAATTCAAAAAAGTAAAGTGTCAACTTGACGTAACGTCATAAAAAAAATGGTTCGGAACGGAACAGGTTGCATAATACACAAAAAACTAGATAAAGAGATACATAGCTGGA
>CAJUYI010000217.1:63356-82554 GCA_910591695.1 Galerucella pusilla | reverse complement strand
TACGTGTTTGTCACCTTGCTTAGGCGACTATCAAGATAAGCCTTCCACGTCAGTGATTTATCAAGGATCACTCCTAAATACTTCACCTGTTCAACCACCGGCATTGGTACTCCATCAAGATTTAGACCCTCAGGTCTTATCCTGTCTTTTTGGTGAAAGCAACTATCTCAGCCTTGGCAGGATTAACTGCAAGTCCGTGTTCGTTACACCACCCATGTACCCTATTCAGAGCCCTTTGCATGAGGTCCCTGAGAACGGTAATGTGCCTTCCAACACGCTTGTAAGAAAGAAAGAAGTGTCGACGAGGACAAAGCTAATTGTCTACAAAACAATCCTAATCTATGGTTGTGAAATCTGGGTACTCACGGAACAACAAAAGAGCAAAATACAAGCCATAGAAATGAAATTTCTAATGGGTATAAAGGGCATCACACAAAAAAGTCGAAGTGAGGTAATTAGAAAGAAATTGGAGGTCGAGCCGATCATAAACAGTATAGAGCGTCAACAACTGATGTGGTTTGGACATATGGTAAGAGTGGACAGCGAGACAAGTCAAGTTGATATGGCCAAACCAAACCAAACCAAAAAATATAAGATCTAGAGGCAGGCCTAGAAGAAAATGGGATGATGTAATAGCTGGTGTTCTGGGGAAAAATAACAAGAGCTGGAAGGAAGGGAAAGAACATGCAAAAAATAAAAGAAGCTGTTAGAAACGTTATTATTTTTGTACTAATAAATTAAATAAAAATTATATGGGGGGTTTTTAACATGCGAATATCTCGAAAACTAGTAACTTTTGATACTAATGATGGGTATACTTTTTTGTCGCGTGAATGATTAATAAATAAAGAGATACCGTTAACGATGAAAAAGTTATTCGCGCAGTTACACCAACATAGCTTTTGTGGCGCCCTCTAGAAAATACATAGAAGCGGATAACTTATTATGATTTGCCAGGCCCTAAATCCCATATCCAAAATCTTTCAATTTACTGAGAAAAAACATTTTTGGCATTTCAACTTTGCCACCCTGTATCTTTTTTATTATCAATATTTTATTGAAGCAAGTTGAATGAGATCGTAATATTTTTGGGCCAAGAATCTTCCATTTCACTTTGGACCATTACTTACGGACCACCCTGTATATAGTGTTGAAAAAATGGCTGCGTAAATTGAAAAACGGCCCGTCGTATGAAATTTGTAAGTTTTAAGGACAAAAAAAAGTAGCTATTAATGTTGGCATTGTAAGGAATCTTGAGGTATAGAAATGTTTGTGAAAATCGAGAAGTATAACGTGCTCTGCACAATGACCAAATCGGATAGAACAAAATAAAAATAAAAGGAGAATTTTAGCAGAGCTACAATTTTGTCCATCTTGTTACAATAATAAAGATTGGTTTCCCGAATAGCTTTATAATTTTTCAATGAATCTATTTCAATTGAACAGTATGCGGTCCTTTCCAACTGAAAAAATTTATTAGAAAAAAGTTCTGCAAATGAACCGTTTTCATGTTAACACGCCTTGAACAGGGAACTGTTTTTTGGAATTTTATTTTAGAACTTTATAACTATTATTAATAGGATCAGTATTTAACAACAACATACAAACGGCTCATTTGGCGATAATTTAGAGGGCTTTTTTGTAGGGAATTTAATTTCCTTGGAAAATATGTTCTAGACAAAAATCGCGACTATTCTTAAAAAACTTTCAGTCAATATGATCTAAATATTAATATTGAAGGCTTTAACTTTTACCACCAACTTTTTTTGTATATGAGTGATAATTTCAGAGTACCATCAAAAAAATATAATAAGATTCTTGGGGCCCAGTCTAATATAGATTTAAGCATAATTCAATTAATAAAATTTGTTTAGCTCATTGCAAATAACTTTTTCTATAACTGCTATGAAAAGTGACGTATTTCTCACAGCTTACTTAATTTCCAAACTAAATATTGCTCATACTGTGAGAAATATCATTTTTCTACGACTGTGCGTTTTAACCCACTTTCCCGCACGCATTTTAGCTTTGAAAGTGTCAAGGTAAAATTATGCAAATTTTGACCTCATTAGATAGTTTTTTACTTCGGAAGTTATAAATATTGTTATAACAGGTGAATAAATGGTCCATCAAATAAAATCTACATCTTTTCTAGCTTTTTGTTGCATTTTTAATTGTTTTTTAAATAATAAATAATGAAGACATTTTGATATAACCCTGTACATTCTTTAAAAAAGTAGTGTTATAAAACAACTACCGAACCACCCGGTTTTGATATAAGAAAAATATATCAGACAAAATTCTTTCATCTACAAATGACTTAAAACCGTTGCCGTCACCTTCATCGTCATCTTCATGTGACCTTCAACCGATGCCATCCTCATTAACGTCATCTACTTACCAGTTAACACCAAATCCACTGGACCGGCAATTTTAAGTAATTTACAGAATGCAACAAATTGTGTTTCTAATATTAATATTTATAATAATAATAATAGTTTTTGGTCAAGTTTTGTATATGTATGTTGAAATGAAATAACTTTTGAAAAATGGGTTGGTATACTTTTTCTGTATATACGGTCGAAGAAAAAATAATGTTCCTAACTCATGCGTAAAGTGTCTTTCCGCACTTGTTAGGAATATAACTATTCTCACGGCACTTTGCCCACGCCAGATACATTTATATGGAGAATCAAATACGATTGACAAAAGCTACTGTCATCTTTATATACCTACTTAGTTGTCACAAAACTGTCAGATTATATTAGAAGTTTATTAGAAAAAGTAGTTTCCAATAACAGAGAGTTTAATGAAAAGAAATGACGTTCCGGGTTTGTCCATACAAAATTGTACAAATTTCACCATCAACTATAATTTTGAATAAAATTAGTCAACAGTTAAGAGATAGGATACTTTAGTGTTGTTTTTGTTCTACTAATCATAAAAATAAATATTAAGTTACTTTACTTGTATTCTTTAATTTTGTGCAGTTGTCGAAAATGTATAATGTGCAGCATGAGGGGAAAGTACTTTTCTCACTCGTTTGTTTGCGTCAGTCGTGAAAAAAGTTGAACTTTCCCCACTTGATGCACAATATACTACAGTATGCTACTGTCATCTTTAAATACCTACTTAGTTTAGTACTTAGTACTTAGTAGTCAGATTATATTAAAAGTTTTTAAATTGTAAAAGGTAGTTTCAATCGTGCTTTGATAAATATCCCAATTTCTATGAAAAATATTAGTTTAACAAGACATATAAGTACTTATTTATGGTATAAATAATATGGATACTGACAATAGTGACGATTTTAATAATACTCTGCCAGAGATATTGGAGCTGTAAAAGTAACTTTAGATTTGTAAAAGATAGAAAAAGTATAAATTGGCATACGAAAAATTTACAGAGTGGAGAAGGAATACAAAAAAAACTCGTGGGTTTGCGTGTGTCCACAATCGTGAGAAAAGTTCTTTACCCACTAGTTGCACAATATACTATTCCTTAGTATATAGAACAATGACAATTTATTATTTTGCTACTATTGTAACAATAACCCGGAGAGAAGATAATATTTGCATATTTGGTGATTTTAGACCAAAAAAAAGATTAAAATCCAACTTCATTTTATATTAATTTCTATAATTTAATACTCACGATATAAATGTTATTTGTGAAACCAGTAGAGTAGTATAGATAGGTATCATTTTTCCGTTGTGTAAATTGTTATTTATTTATTTTATTGGTCAACTATGGATACCTATACTTTATGAAGAAATGATTCAAACAATCAATTTGCTACTTTTATTCATCAAAGGGATGTCGGATGTTGGATCAAGTATAATCTGCCTGTCTGAGTGTCCTTTCGCTTGAAAACTAAATAATTTACTGTTTTTTTATAGAAAAATGTAACAGAAAACTGGCAAATGCAACTTTTTACGATTCCAAACGATATTCACTATCTATAATTTTACAAAAGTTTCTTCCAATTCACACTTTATTATGATTTAGAAAAATAGAGGAAAACATTTAAAAGAAAACAAAAAAAAATCAAAGTCAGTCTAGAAGTGCATCGTGGGTCGTAAAGGGTTATTAATTGCGCCCGACAAGAGAGGGCGTGAGGAGGCGAGGGTGTATGAGGATGGAAAATACTACAACTGTGACTGTAGACATATTCAGTCTCGCTTACACCTGCCGCGCCACTAGCCAAGGGGCGAGACAGACAGAGAAAGCCAGAGACCACGTAGGAATGAGACGGATAGTGGCCAGACCGCTGCCAGACATACAGCCAAGGCCGGATCATACGATCTTTCTCTGTCTCTACCTCGCGGCATTTGTTGTGATCTTTTTACACTATTCTGTTCAGCTCTATTGAGATAATTTTCAATCTGAGCGGGTGACCAAAGTGAACAGGAAATCTTAAAAAGAATGCTCCTTATGTTTTGAGGCTATGATCAACTAAACGGCAGAGCCGAGCCAAGCCGAGCACCCACAAGAGGTAGTGCAGTTAGGGGCAAGAGGGGAAGAGATAGTTCAGCTCTGTTCAAAACGAGCGCTTAAAAAGAATACGCAAAATCATTCAAGTGAACAGAGCAGCTGATCTGCTCGAGCAAATTCTGTAAAAAGAACACACCTATAGTCAGACTGCGTAAAAAATATTAGATATGCCGGTAAAATGTGAATTAATAATTACATCACCATTTTCCAATTTTAACTACCTAGGTACATCACCATACAGATATTCTCGTTTATATTTTGAGAGTTTAAACTGGGTAAAAAACTCCACGACTGATACATACAATTATAATAATAGATGGCTGTAAATTTAAAAAAGTACTTCACTCACTGTATTAAAATAGAGTTGGACCAAGTTCGAGTAAAAAACGCTGTATATGTCTCCGCATTTTCTTACCTGAAAAAAAAAATAAAATCAGTTACATAATTACTAACAAACGTTTAAAAGTGTTTTATCTTCATGTTTAAAAAAATATTGGAGATTCGTTATGAATTTGCTACTCATTCTAGTTTTTTAACTTTCATTTCATACTTCCAGTAATTGTAGATGCGTTACATAATATATCCATTATCCATATTCGTTTGCTGACCACTTAGAGTCCAGGGAAATATATCAATTTTTACCCCAAAACAACCTAGAGCTACTGAAATCTAAACAATCTGGTAACACCGCGCTCGTGTCTACGTCTAGTATTTTCTTTCTCCGTCTGGCTCGCCGTCGTCGTCTTTCGAGTGGGGCCAGCCTCCAACCCCTCTCAATGTGACCCCTAACCGAGCAAGCAACCAGCCACCACCACCGTTCGGCCTCATCAGCCCCAGCCACTAGACTGCTTGTCTGGAGAGATGGGCTCGGACAGTTATTTTTACACCGGTTATTTCACTACTTATAGACGGTGTTAAAACACAAGGGGGACGCAGGAGGGTACTTAGCGTGGGATGTATAATTTCTGAATTATTTTTATATAGCGCGATAGCTGGAAAGTTTCTAGTTTTTCTAGATGATTTGATAAAAAAATGATTATTTATAATTAATGTACTTAACATTAAAACAGGTTATGTTTTTATTGTTTATCGGTAGACAATCCTAATTAAATTTTTAAAAAAATATAAGGAAATTTTTTTGATTTCAAAGATTGGAATTTTATTCTCGACGCTATAAAAAATGTATTAAAAATCAAAGTAACAAAACAAGGCTTAAAACTTTTTTGTTTTAAGTCTAACAAACAGATTTTTCAATCTGATCAAAATTCGACTTCTATCCCTTTCGCTGCTCGAGCCTGATATTTTCGCAAATTTTTTTCGTGCCCTCAGTGCGCGGGACGTTTATATACGCAAGCATTTATTTTTATGTTATGTGCCGAAATCAATTATTTCCGCTATCGTATGTCGCTTACAATAAATATCAGACAACGATTCGGCCAATAAAGACCAAATCACGTGACATCATTTCACACGTATTGAGCACTGGGGACCCGTCACCAGATTTGGGTGTTATATTCCATTATGCATAGTACCCTGCTTCAAGCGGTACCACACTGTAAAAAAAAATTAGTTTGAAGTGTGAAAATATGGTTTTTCGTGCACGTGCTGCTCCAGACGGATTTATTCGCAAGCACTAAATAATTGCGCACTGGTGGCACGACTTATTCTAAAGAATTCAGCAGTGAAAGGGCTAGACAATCAATCTAAATATTTCAAGTTCAAGACTGCAAAAAATTGTTATCAAATTCACAGAGGATCATACAGTATGACCCACATTTCAATACCCAGCTGTAGCTATAAATTGATAGTTGACGCACTCAGCAGGAAATTACTGATAGCTGCTGTAGCGCTACGTTAGGATAAATGCGACTATCATTTCATTCTGTTTTGAAATAATATCTTAATCAGTTTCATGGTCTTCTGTATTTAGGTGTGGTTAAAATCAATTCCATCAATAAATCATAAGAAAACCTGGAGGAACATGATAATATTCGGATAACGAAGGTAATTTATTCATTGGAAATAAATTCTGCAAAGTGATAATCTCTAAAACCGTTAAGTTCTGAGACACTAACAAATACACTTTTTTTTGTTAAAATGATATGGCTTTAATATTTTTTTACAAAAGTAGCGCTAATTTAAACAGAAAGATTATTCTGTATCCAAAATGCTAACGAATTCCTCGTTAGAAATCGCCGTTCATAAACGACAGCCAGAAACGTCACTTTGGGTGTACCTAAATAGTACGGTTCGTCTGCCGAAAATTTGTTTTCTCTAAATAGCATGTGTATATTTCGTATTGACTTCTACTTGTTTTGTTTGATCGTTTCTACTTTTCTTCCATATTGATGGGATATTTCATGTGAGAAATTCGTAACCTCAGCTCATTGACATATAAACGTTAATGCCTCAGCTAAGCTTTTCCTTTATCTAACCTTTTTTTTCTAAGGAGCCGTCCCTTCGCCGGTACCACCTCAGCCTCCTGGGATTATTGTGGATACTCCTAGTGTTCTGACTACAGCCTATTCAGCCATTCCGTTCCCTGTATTAGGTCATACAGGTTCTTTGCTGGTTGGTTGTAGAAGTCTTCTGGAGTCATTTAGGGTCTACCATACAGCCTCTGCCTTCTGTGGTCCAGCGACTCGAAGTTGCATGGTATATGCAGAGCTGTTTCGGTATCCTTTTTGCATCTTCTGCATGTAAGGTCTCCGTTGTACAGCCCTATTTTGTTTAGGATCTCCTTTGTGGGAAAGTGTCCCGTAAGTAGCCCCGTTATGGTGTTTGTTCCTGCTCATTGAGAGCAGTTCTTTCGCTACTTTTTCTGATGGTTCTTTTATGAATGTCTTCCCATGTATATGCCTGGTCGTATTCTTCCAGTGTTTATTGTGTTGTTCTTTCAACCACCCTTTTAACCATGACCTCGTTATCTAACCATAACAAAGAGCCATAACCTCAAATTGGAGTTGAAACCTGAACAACGTAAAAAAAACTATCACTGTCCATTATTTACATTTATAGGTTTGTGCAGTATATTAAATAACAGTAGTGTAGATTTTGGAAACATTAACGGATATGTATTTATTTAGAATGGATATTAGCTACGATCATCACTTAAGTATAATGTAATTCAAAAATCTGACAACGCTGTGAAATTTTGCTCTACTACCCATTTGAAAACGTCCACTTTTTTCTCATTAACATCAGAAAGTGGTCAACGAAAAAAATACAGAATAATGTTTCAAAATTTTTCGTTCACACTTCCAATAGTTTGTAAACGAAACCTTTGCCTGAACGAAATATTACAGAATAGACGCCTAAATTTAATAAAACGCTGATGTTGAGAGAGATAAACATGCAATTTTAATTTTTGCCTTTTGACAATAACTTTAACGATTTTTAAAGTGTTTGCACAACAATTAGACGAAGTACTTTTAATTTTTCTACCTACATATTTGGATGTATTTTGCAGAGGGCGCCAGATATGCCTCGTATGCGTAATGCACACTTAGGGATCTATTCTGTAAGTATGTACGATGCCGTGGATGAACAAAAATATCGTTTACGAACGATAAATGTTATATGTTTATATGTCAATGAGCTGAGGTTACGAATTTTTTACTTGAAAAAATATTCGAAAAATATTCCATCAATAGATATGTGAGAAAATAGTTATTTTCATAACAAGTGCGGGAAGTGATACTTTCCCGCATGCGACTGCAGTTTACCCGAACGACGCGGTCAAGGGCGGGGAAGACACTTTACGCATGAGTTAGAAACAGTATTTTTTCTACGACCGTATATACAAAAAAGTATACCAACCCATTTTTCAAAAGTTATTTTATTTCAACGTACATAAACAAAACGTTAACCAAAAACTATTAAATATTATAAATATTAATATTGAAAACACAATTTGTTGCATTCTGTAAATTACTTGAAATTGCCGGTCCAGTGGAGTTTTTTGGTGTTAACTGGTAAGTAGATGACGTCGATGAGGATGGCATCGGTTGCAGGTCACATAAAGATGACGATGAAGGTGACGGCAACGGCTTTAAGTCATTTGTAGATGGAAGAATTTTATTTGATATATTTTTTATATCAAAACCGGGTGGTTTGATAGTTGTTTTGTGACACTACTTAAAAGAATGGACCTACAGGGTTATATCAAAATATCTTCATTATTTTATATTTTCAAAAAATTAAAAATCCAACAAAAAGCTAGAGAAGATGTAGATTTTATTTGATGGAGCATTTCGTGAATATTTATTCACCTGTTCTAACAATAGTTATAACTTCCGAAGTAAAAAACTATCCAATAAGGTCAAAATTTGCAAAAATTTACTTTCCAGCACTAGTGCGGGAAAGTGACACTTTCAAAACTAAAATGCGTGCGGGTAAGTGGGTTAAAACGCACGATCGTAGAAAAAATGAATATTTTTTTTTAATATTAAGTAACTACACCATACCATCGATCAATTTCCTTTTCAACAATTTCCATAACCGAAATAATTAATCATCACAAAAATAGACAAATTTTTATACCCAAAGTGACGTTTTTGGCTGTCGTTCATGAACGGAGATTTCTAACGAGAAATTCGTTAGCATTTTGGATACATTTTGGTTTAAATCGCAATATTTCAAAGTGAAGATTGTTCTGTACTTCTATGTACAATTACTTAGGACCACCCTGTATATATTATAAATAATTTACATCCGAATATTGGTATTAATTCTTTAGATTTTTTTGGAAAACGTCAAAAATTTTCTTATCGATAGAATGCTCAAAAATTATCCTTAGATAAAACCAGTTAGCGACGCCGCTGGTGAAGAAGTAGTTAGTGGGTGACAATGAGAAAGAAGTAGTTAGTGGGTGACAATGAGAGGTAGTTTAATTCGAATCGGCTAGACGCTAGACAACAGGCGGTTTATAAATATTCATTTTTTTCATACGTTAGCTAAGAACACCGCAAAAACATTAATTTAAACTGAGAAATTTAGGATATAGCAAGAAATAAGAAGGGCACAGATCAAAAACTTTATTTTTTACTCTCATCGAGGATGATTATTATCATCAAACAGGACCTTCATCAACACTATTGTTAACATAATTAGCAATGCTTCATTTTGTAGTAAATACAAAATTGCTCTTATTCTAACAAAGTGTTGGTCTCATTTAATAACTTCTTTTAAAATCAATGGAATTTTATTCCAAAATTAATATAGAAAGGAAACGCATATAAATTTAATTGCTGGTGTTCTCGAAAGTAAAATGATTAGTGATGATGATTTTTCCAGTTTTGGTACTCTTCAAGAGCTGGAAATAAAGACTTAAATGTATATCGAATTGTCTGTCTTGAAAAAATATTGGAAGCTGCTTGTCTCGACCTGAAAAACACTACTTTCCGGTCTTGTAACGTAAATTACTATTGCCCACACTATTGCCGGTCCCTCACGTTCATTTTCCGGTCTTGATCGGCAAAACGTTATTTTCTGGACGAAAAAATGTCCAGAATGTGTATATTTTCTGATAGGTCTTAAAAAATAGTATATTAAATAACGTGTGCGGAAAGTGACATTTTTCACGAGTGGGAAATATTGTAGTACGAGGCATGAGCCGAGTGCGACAATCACTTTTGCACGAGTAATGTACAGTATTTTTCCTACGATCACGTGATAATTTCACCAAATAATGTGTAATCAACATCTGACATATTAATACACAAAATGTTACAATTAAATTCAACATAATTGATTCCAAAATATTATATTGTATATAATTAGTGGGAAAAGCATAATATTCCCAAACGACTTTAACACAGGAGTTTGGGAATATGCTTTTCCCACGAATTATTCATACTATTTTTTCTTCGATCGTTGATTTACTTTAAAAAAATTAATTAAAAAATATCAATATTAATATTAATTGTACATACTGTACAATAAATGTAAATATTAGCAACAATTAATTTGTGTTCAAGAATATCGTTATAAATTGATGTTTCTTTTATTTCTTTTATAAAACAACTTTATCAGCAGTGAAAGCACATAAGCTTTTTTTAATCGGATAAATTTCTCTTTGCAACGAAACAGTTTTGCCACTCACTAATTTTACGAGAAATACTGATCGCGACACCGAAGGTGGAGCGATTTTATCTAATGTCAGTTTTTCGAGCAAATTTAGTGATTGGTAAAACTTTGAAATTTATCCGATAAAAGAAAAGCTCGAGTGTTTTTTGGCAAGATAAATTAACGACAAAATATAAGGATGAATAACAAAAATAATTATCTTTATTAACTTGCGACTCATTGTCATTGTGTAAAAGTGACGTCCGCTTACTAGTATTGAGGAAGAGGAGTTTTTATCAAAGGTAATACCACGAGTGCTTCAAATTTTATCGATAATTTTTTCTTTTCCACGAAAACTTGTTTATTTGGCAAAAATATGAAAACAAACCGATTGATAAAATCACGAGTCCGTTAGGACGAGGGATTTTATCTAAATTCGGTTTGTTTGAATGTTTTTGCCTAAAATAAACAAGTTTGAGTGATGAAAATGAAAAATTATGTGATACAATTTGAAGAGCGAGTTGTATTTGGGAAGATTATTTTTTTTAACAATTTAAAAGTTTGTATTACCTGAATGTTCAATATTCTCTTGGGTGATGGCACTCAATCGGTTTGTGTTCATTTTTCAATAAACTTCGAAGCACTTTTAGTTGTCAATAATGACAAATTCAAAGTAAAATTTTGACGTTTCGATGTAAACAAGGTTTTATCGATGAGGAAGCATAATTATCAGTATAATACCGAATGATTGGCTAGAATAATGTATTGCTATTGGTTAAAACCACCAAAATGTCAGATTTTGACAAGTGAAAAAAATAATCGCGATAAAAAAGGATGCACCTTTTTTATCGATGTCAAAGTGACAATAACATTTCCAGGTTTATGACATTTTAACATTGGAGTTAATTTATCAATATAAAAATTAAAACTATACTTTGTTTCATTTTATTGTATTAATCCATTTGTAACATGACCGCACGCTTCAGCAGTGCGGTATAGTAGTTTGTGCAACTAGTGTGGATATGGACAATCCACACGAGTTGAACAGTATATTTTTTCTACGACACCCTCAAGAGAACATCTAGAAAAAAAATTTCATTAAACTATAATATAACTTCAAATGAAAAACTTACAACAATTTTCTTCATAATTTTACAAATTCAATATTATATTTTCACTGATTTTTTGTGATAAATGTTATAACTAGATGTTGCGAGTTGGACTCGTACACGAAGGGTACCGTACCATTATCTATAATAATGAATATTCTACCACCGAATAGATATACTCGGTGATTCTACTGAATATTTCTACCTATTGTCGTTATTAATACCGAGCAGAATAATTCTTTGGAAATAAAATTAAAATTTAAAAAAAACTTCCACTGGTCTACCGCGTGAGTCTGGCATGTTTACTACTCGACCACCGAGGAACATGCCAAACACAATATATCTACAACGTAAAATGTAAAATAATATTACGTAACAAGAGTTGTAAGTAACCCATAACGCACGAAATGGAAAAGTTTGTGCATGGAGCCGCGCAGCGGCGAGTGCATAAATTTCATGAGCGCGTAATGGGATTACAACTCGTGTAACGTACCTACTATACTTTTTCTACGCCCATCTATTTTCTTCTGTGTGCTCATAATTTCATGTTGTTTACTACTAACAGACATATTCGTAGGTAAAGTTGACAAAATGTTCGGATACTATATTTTTTCACAAAAATTAACAGCATAAATGAGATGACGCTTATTTCCATATCAAGAAAACGCGTATTATTTATTTCAGAAATTGCATAATGTGTTGCCGACATATAGGGGCAATTTAATCTAAAATGTATTTCTCTAATGCTAAATGCTTTTATGTTTTTTCATTGATTGAAAGTATGTAAATAAACCAAATAAAGTAGTACGTGAATAAAAATTTGATTGTTATTTGATTAAACCAAGAAGTTTAAGTTTTCTTCTCAAAACGCACATGTATGTTATGATATCTCATTACGTGCATGTTATTGTTAATATTACGTAACGTGTGTGGTAAGAAGCATTTTACGCACGAATAGAAAAGTTTCCGTGAGTGCGTAAAATGCTTTACAACACGAGTAACGTACTATATTTTACCTACGACTTACTTGTACTTGTATTTTTCATAAGAAGCATAAGAAATAACATTTACATAATTAGAGGTGCTTGGTAAACTCCATCTCTATAACTCTATTACCAATGAAAGAAGCACATTAAAGAACTGACGTTTAACCATTATTAATATATTATGATTTCAAAGAGCAAATATTGAATAAAATGGCGAAGTCTATTGACAGTTGCTAAGATGTTACTAGGGAAGCCGTTGTTACTTTACAGCTGTGCGTTTTTTTTACAGTGCGTAATAGACGTCATTACATTGATACCGTCTGTGTGTTATTGACTGATCACAGGGGGGGTCGAGGGTAAATGTCATTTACAAGGAATGTTGACAGTGCGATTTTTGACGTTTACAGACATGGGCGTAAAAAAAACGTATTACATAATTTTCCGTCGACTGTATCAGTTGTATTCGTTTTTCTCAATATTAAAAACTAAAAATATTTATTTGTTTCACAGGGGTAAGTACTGCCAAGAATAAATAATGACATTGAAATGTCACAGAGAAGGTCGCCAGTTCAAATGACACTGTTTTCGTTTTTCTTACATTATATTTTGCATCTTTCATTGTTTCAACACTAATAATATTATTTTTGCGCGATCGATCTTTTTTGTTTATTTACAGCATCGGTTGTCAGGTCAGTAAGTTGTGTTTACTGGTTTCAAAGTCTAACACGTCGGTAAGTGATTTACTTACCGTTCAGACGTCGGTAAGTAAACTACGTCTTAGCCCTACATACATTTAAGTGGTCCTAAATAATATATTACTTCATTCATTACACAAAAGAAACAAAAAAAATAAGAAGATTGATATTTTTTTTTGAACAGAATTGAACAGAACAATATAAAAAGTAATAAATAGCATGAAAACAATTTCACCAAAATGCAAATTATAGTTTAAACTGATCGAGAAGTATAAATGTCACTTTTGACATTTAGTTCATTTCGAAGAAATTTAAATTATTTTATTCGAAATTCGAATATTTCAATACGATCGCGCAAAAAATGGTATAAGCATTTCGAACGTTAAGGGTAATACCGGTCTCCAGCAAACATTGCTGTCGACCGGTAAACAACCTTTACCGTTCTTGATACTTAATATACTATATAATTTTGTAGAATAATAAAATAAAAACGATCTGTAAGTCAAAAACTAGAAGTATTCTATACTAGGATTCATTTTTTGAAGACGTTATTGTATGTTTGGTTGCCTACACCACCGATAACTGTCCATATAAATATAATGTATAAGATGTGCGTTGGGTTGCCTGCAGAAAATCGTTGTTTAATGTAGGTAAATCATGCATTAATGGGGATCATTAATGTATTCTTTTGTTCAATTTTAAGAACGTTGATAGCATAATACACGGTCAACGGAAAAGAATATTACCGCACTATTATTTTCTAATTGCTTAGCAACTGCCCACTATTCTGGAATGTTGAGCTTTGCGTATAGAAAACAGGTCAAAATAGTGTCACTTTTCCCACGATCGGAGAAAAAGTAACAATAACTATCATTAGTAACAAAAATTCAAGCAGTTATAGGTAGTTTATTATAATTATTAATTGGTTGGATAATTATGGAAATTGAAAGTGCTGCATTTCATACACTGTATCCACCATATTCGCACCAGATGGGAAACTTTTTTATTATCAATTTTAGGAAAAACACTTATTCTCCATAAAAAGTTCTGAAATAAAATCTAAAATACAATTATGGGATATCAATTTTTTTAGTATTATACGAGGTTTCTCAAAAAACATGAACTACTCAAGAGTAAAGTACCTTTAAATTTGACAATATCGAAAAATGTTGAAAATAAAAGCTGATCAGAATTGAAAACTACCTTCAAATATACAATTATATCCATTTATATTGGAAATGTGTATTTTTTATGTATTTCTAGATACAATAACAATGCAAATTTTACTGTAGTTACGTGTAATCTAGGATGCGTTGACAAACTAATGAATGTTTGACAGTAACTGTCAGAACGCGTTAGAATTTTACGCAAATATGGTAGCGTTATTAAGAAAATATACAATATTAGACAAGCAGAAAACCTATTTTTCCGAATTAAATGCATATTTGGACGGAGTTTCCATTGATGATCAACTTTTTTTAATAACATTTTTAGATATTGTCAAATAAAGGTACTTTACTCTTGAGTAAAATTAAAATTGATATTTTTTGACAAACCTCGTATAACACTGAAATAAATTGATATCTGATTTTATTTAAGGTTTTAGAATATGCAGAACATTTGTGAAGAATCAGTTTTTCTCAAAAAAAGTTTCCCATATGGTGCGGACTTATGAGGACACAGTGTATATGATAAATACCTTTCAAGACGATAACATTTTCCGACTATTATAAATATGATAGTTTGGTACAACATCGGACTTCTGACGAAGGGTACGCGAGTTCGATCCTCGACCGCGTCCTACATTTTTTTCAATCAAGAAAATGAAAGAAATTTCACTTTCCAAATAGATCGCTTCAAATTTAGATATTACATAGGTAAATCTAATAAAAAATTATATATTTGACAGCTTGACAGAGGTCAATCTAAATGAAAATTATACATTTGACTGATTATCCGCATGCGTGCGGAAAGTTACTTATCCGAAACCGCAAATTTCTTTTTTCGAACAAAGCATTTTCAAATCACCAACTGCCAAATTGTTTCTACGACCGCTTTTTTTTTAATGCGCATGCCTCTGACGGTTTCTGATAGTTTCTGACTGTTCTAGGAACAAACCTATAATACATGATAAAGAAACGTTGAAATAAAAACATAAAAAGGCTTAATTTCCAGTTGGAGGTATACTATGTGTGAAGATTCCGTCATAACTCACATAGTTTCTTATATTTTTGATGTCCGTACAAATATATTTTTGTCAAGATCAAGATTTTAAAACGGGGTTTCTTGCGTACTTTATACATTAATGTGAGTTTTTGGTTAATTACGGTTAATGTGATTTCTATTTTTATACCGTTGTATTGTGTTGGTAGTCAAAATATCTCAAGTAATACAACCCGACAATCACCAATGTTTATTTAAAACGGCTAGACAGTTTAATTGTGTTTTATGTTTACAATTTTAATTAACTCAACTTTTTGGCAAGCACCTGAGTTATATAAAATTTTGAAAATATATCTTAAGGTGAAATAAACGAGAAATATATTCATTTCCCAAAAATTTTTGTTGTAGACAATAAAAATTAAGCACTTAATTTTAATATATATAGATAGATCATTGAATTAAATATACAAAAGTTGCCATTGAACATATACCAGACCGACACTTTTATTTTGACAAAATTCGGTGGACTAGAAACAAATACAGACCAGCCAACTAGATACTTCGCGATGGTTGAACGATTGAAATTTTCAATCATAATTTAAATAGTCAATATATGGGAGTGTGAGTGTAAGAATTGGTAGATGTTTGCCCGACATCTTTTTATAGTCCTGTAGCGCAACAGCATATATATTTTGTTCAATGGTTCAGAGAATCTTTTTCATTTAAAGAGTGTTTTATATGAGAACAAAATCATGCATTTCAATTGACGTGGGATTGAGCTAATAAGATTTGTAGCAATTTCAAGAGAAATTGCATGAATTCTTGCCTAAGTGCAAATCGAGTCCTCGTCAACGAATGCCTGTATAAAGTCGCTTGATTGGATTTATATCAGGGTTGCAGACTGGCTGAATTATTCGTTTCACATCAACATAAAATATTCTACTAGCGCAGACACTTTAATTAAGAAATGAGAATAGGTAATAACAGGATTTTGGAAAATATAATGATGCACATTCCAGGTTTCATTATTTATGAGCAAAAATTAAAGTCATTGACGCTTTTGGAAAGTCTTATCGGCACCGATTTAAAAACTATATTTGTTTATTAACGTAAAGTGAAAAAAATATCCTCAGATAATGGAGCTGCAGTTTGTCACTTATACAATCATACAGTGTTATGAAAATATATTTAAATTAAATGGGAGATGAGGGGAACTAAAAATCACGTAATTTATAATTTGTGCAATTCTTCGATTAGGAGCTATAGGGCTCTGAAGTTAGAAATTTAAAATACTTACCAAACGACTTATTGCAAATGAATCAAAGTTCAACAATGGTACAATCGTTTATAAAAACCATAAATGCACATTTGCTGGCGTTATTATAAGCAAATATGAATCAAGGTCCCTAAAGTACATAGGTAGCCCACTAACTTTCAGCCAATCAGAAGCTCGATTGAAATGCGCAGGAATGCGCTATCCTGCCTGCCCAATTCTAACTGCTATGTGGGTTTGTTATTGAAACATCACTATATAATTAATAATTATTCTATCTGAAAAAATGCTGGAGGTTTCAAACCTCCTAATATTATTTCTGAAGAAACAAATCTGTTGAATGAAGATGCCGATCTTGGGATAAATCTCCAATTAGCCCGAGTCTACTTAAAAACTATTCCGCCGATAAGCGTCAAATATGCAAGATATTTTCCCACAGATAAATTAATTTGTTCGAAAATTAGATCTAAATCAGACGACAAAACAATTGACAAATTGATGTTTTTGTGGCATTACTTTAAATAAATGAATACATGAAGTGAGTTTACTATATTAAGGCGCATCCACACTATACCGCTGTTTGCGAATTGGTATGGCCAATTGGCAAAGCCGATTCGACGTAGATGCGACCGTTGGCATGTGCCAATAAGCCAGCCTTCAAAGGAAGCCAATGAGATCGGAGAATGGGGACGCGGCTTCAGGTGAGATTCAGATTGTCGGGAGTAGGACAGTTCGACCACGAGCCAGGTACCTGTTTTAAGTACACCGATCATTTGGACCACGATTGCTCTTCGAGGGGATCGAGGTTGTGTCCTAAGAATGAAAACAATCACTATTTACTTAACATATTTTTTGCGCGATCGATCTTTTTTGTTTATTTACAGCATCGGTTGTCAGGACGATAGGTTGTATTTAGGTTTCTAAGTCCAACATGTCGGTAAGTGATTTATTTACCGTTCAGACGTCGGTAAGTAAATTACTTACTGACGTCTTAGCCCTATATACATTTAAGTGGTCCTAAATAATATATTACTTCGTTCATCATACAAATGGAACAAAAGAAATAAGGAGATTTATATTTTTTTAATAAACAGAACCTAACAGAACAATATAAATATATTTTAAACTGATCGAGAAGTAAAAATGTCACAATTTAAATTATTTTGTTTGAAATCTATTTAAATACGATCGCGCAAAAAATGGTATAAGCACCTCGAACGTTAAAGGTTTCACCGGTCTGCGTATTTCCAATTTTTTTGTCGTATACGAGGTTTGTCAAAAAATATTAGTTGAGTGAAACTAACATTCTTTAACAAACATCGTATAAGACTGGAAAATTTGATATTTGATGACTGCATTACAAGTTTTAGATAATGCTTCGCTTCGCCGTCGTGCTCGTAAAATCGCGCGTGTTTTAAAGACCTTATCCACTTATACTTTGATATACTATTTTGTTGTTTTGTTATAAGTTCAAAAACCAGTTTTATTTCGCTTCTTCAGAAAGAATGAAGCAAATGTGGGCTCAGAGGAAGGCCAACTTATCAAAAAAGCAATAATTGTACCTTTATCCGCAAATAATAATAATAACAACAATAAATTACCATGTTTTCCGCTAGAACCGTCCTGCTTAAAAACTAGCTCAACACTAAACAATAATAATTGGTAGCAGAAAGAGGCAGACATAATAATATTCATGAATTCAGGCCTAATTCACAATTAACTCTTCCTACGATTATCTCAATTCGGAAATGTATCGAATTGCATTTCATTAAAATGATCATGGGTAACAGTCACGTCTAGTTTAGTTTAACGAGGACATTATCGTCAGGCGGAAGACAGACTTGAATGTTTTCTTCTACGATTAAAAAGTTATAAAATATGGGAAACACAATTTATGAGATAGATCGAGCAGATGGCATTAGAGAATTATTTTTAATGCAATTCTTGTTAAATAAGTTTAATGATTCAAATCATAAAATTAATAAACACTAATTGCATTTCATTAGGAGTACATAAACAATTTTCAATGTACTCTGTGACCGGAAAACAACAACCTAGATCTGAAATGGTTTATAGCAAGTATTCATTTTTTGTAACATTTCTTATTCTAGAAATCAATACAGTTCAATCCACTGGGTATGTTTCATGTCCACCAATTTTGATAATTTGAGTATAAAATGAAAACTTCTGAGGCAAAAAGTACCTACATGTTTTAATGTAGAGTAACGGAAGCTTATTTAATTTTAATCAATGAAAAAATTGCTCAAGTAATTAATAATAAATAATATAAAGTGTGAAATCAAAGGATAGCGAACAGGTTACTAACCTTCCCTAAAATCGTGTAGCACCATTGGATAAATTCACAAGAAAACACAATCACGAGACAGATACATACTATTTTCTACTCCTATA
>CAJUYI010000217.1:50585-63256 GCA_910591695.1 Galerucella pusilla | reverse complement strand
CAATAGAAATCTAGATTTTCAAATACCCAAGTAGGCAAACCCAATATTTTCTATAGAATGTTTGACAGTTTGTCAGTGTTTTATGACAGTTTAAATCTTTTTGCGTCAGTTTTTAAAAGAAATGTCGAGCACCAGACCAAAAATATTTAATGACCAAGGTAAATACATATTTGAACTTATCAATTTTTGTTTACCGTTGTCAGCTTCATTATGGCTGCCATTTTAATACAATTATTTGAAATTTGTGCGGATAATTGACACAATAGCCAATAAGAAGAACTAATTTAATTTCAACTGATAATTATTTTATTCTGTTTTCAGTATTTGTTGTTATAGCGGCAACAGAATTACTTCATCTATGAAAATTTCAATTTTCCAACTATAACGGTTCATGAGATGTCTCAAACAGGCAGTGAAGTCTTAGTAATGGGGTCCGTTTTTTACACCCTGGGTACGGAACCTATAAAAACATTAATAATCTTGACTGCATTATTTGTATGAATATACTATCGGATTCCAGAGAAATGAAACATTACATTGCGTTACATAAAAAACGATTCAGAAAATACCGGGTGGTCAATAAACGTTATTATAACGGATTATAAGAAAAAACCAAGACAAAAAAGATCTGGCACTGATAACCAGAGCTGGGCAGTACTCGAAAGTCACTTTTTCACGCATACAATAAAGCAGTTTTCGACATGTCACCAATTACTTTGAACTTCCTACTAATTAACCAGAAAAGAAGATTTTTTATAACTCAAGTTCTGCTCCCATCAATTTTTCATTGAATAAATTAACATCTCGAAAATCATACATTTAAGGTATGGGGTATTATTATACAGGGTGAGTCATAACTATTGGGACATAGTCTAAGAGCAGATTGTTTGGATTAAAATATGGCGATAGGACCAAATATACCATAATAAAATATTACTGTGGAAAAAGATAAAGGGAGTAAAAGTTGATTGTTTTTTGTTTTTTTGCTACTAATTTCAAAGTATATTTATCAATTGCTATCAAAATTGGCACAGTGACAAATTTGTATAAGTACATGGAATATTTTATTTTATGTACTATTTTGCATTTTGTCTTTTTGCCTTGTGAAGGATTGCTGAAGATGAAATCGACTGGTAACTTTTTCTTACGAAACTTTTCAGTAATTTTGATTCGAAAATATTATATAAACATCTTTTGTTCATAATATTTGTATTCCCGTTTAAGCGCAATATTTTCATTAGTTTTCGAGAAAACCGCAGAAAAACAGTTCAGGGTATCGGAAGGGGATTTCAAGTAACTACCAATAAAAGAACGTAAGGGTTTTATTTCGAGGACGAAGCTTACTTAAAAACAATGTAACATAAAAGAGCAAACTCAGTTTAAATGTTTTTCGTGGCCTCCTTCCTCCATATATTTTCTAATTCTTATAATAAAGTACTTTTGGACTTCAAGAAAGTATTATTCTGTCCCCTTATAAAGTTAGCTGCATTTTGTATTTATCTCGAAAGTTCGCCTGTTAAGTTAATTTCAATGGCCCAAACATAAAATTCATGCGGGTTATATTCAGGACTTCTTGGTGCTGATTCAAAATCACTTCCTCTGCCAATCCATCGTTGAGGAAGTATGTCACTTAGATGATTTCTAACCACTAATGGGAAATGGGTGCTTCATCCTGCATAAACCACATTTTCTCTCTTACCACTAGTGACAGATTATTCAAAATATCACAAAAAGTATTTTGCAAAAAAAATAATAAGAATCTCCATTTAAATTTGGAGGCAGAGCATAATGTCCCTTGTAGTTCTTGTGCGTATACATAAATCATTTCTCTCATTCGTTAAATGATTGAGACGAGGCATTTCCATCGAAAAAGTATATGATAGTTTAAAAAAATGTTGACTGTCAAGAAATGTCATTTACCAGCAACACTTATCCGACAGAACAATGAACATTCTCCATAAGTTAAATTATATTTGAAATCCCCATCTGATACTCTGAACTGTTCAAAAACTACTAAAAAGTCCTATCGGCATATTTTGGTCCAAACAATCTGCCCTATGTACCAATAGTTATGACTCACCCTGTACACAAGGGTATTTTAATTTTATCGTACAATCCGAAAACTTGATAATATACAGAAAGTTTCATTTAAACTATTTTCTTATAACAAAATATTTTCCATTAATTCGCCTTATCCTGTAATGCTTGTCTACCACATTTCCATAAAAATCATGTGAGTATGTAGTTACACAAGTCTACCAATGTATACATGCAGTATAGCTATAGTTGAAATAATACACTTCTTGGTGTGCGTCATCGATTGTTAATCTCCTTCTATCACATTACGTAGGAAGAAATGGAAAAAAAGGCAGGTCTGAGATTAATTCTTATCAAAATATCACAATAATGAACCGTTTGAATGTTTTACAAACGTTAACCCTAATCTTTGACTTACAAAAATTTGATTGGTTGATGTTTAGATTACGCGCCAGCGCAACCTATCAATCGCGAGGTTAAAATACTATGAAGGCGAAACTTTCGTAGCGGCAATGTGTCTTACGTCTTTTTTTACCGTCACACTGAGTTCTTGTCAGGTGTGTACTTTGTTGCTTACGGTCAATTATTATTTATGAGAAGTGAATATTATTATTATTGTTTTATTTATATGAATAATACAAAAATATGCATGAATACACGTAAAAACATCAGTATTTTGATAGTTCTCAAGTATTTTCAGTTAGAAAAAGAAGCTGGTCATTATTAATTGCATAGCCTTTTCGAATTTGGCTGAATACGATCCTGATGATTTTATTTATCAAATTTAAGGTTAGCTATATGTCAAAATAGCAAATAAAATAAGCGACATTCCGAAAACCCGGATATACGTCACAAACGATGACGCACACCAAGAAGGGTATTATTTTAACTATACTCGTGAATCAGGTTTATGAAATTACATTCGAATGGGAAAATAAAGCTAGTTAATTGTTGATTTCAAAATTTATTACGTTAGATTAGGGTGGTATTTTTTAAAACGGTTTTACAAATACAAAATAAAGTTAAATTAATTTAAAATCTGAAAACTCTAGCTTGCGCTATTGGATCAAAGATGGCGCAAGTAACAAGCACATAATAAGAGATATAATAATAATTATTATAAAAATAATTAAATTAAAATACAAGGATCAATTTGTGAGAATCTATTACATTATTAGTAGTATTACCACTTTTACTTGACCTCATTATTTTTAAATAAAAAAAGGTAAATATCCTCGCCTAATTTTGATGTTGTTAGAGAAATTGTTGAAATCAGTAAATAGAGAGTGGGAGCTCCTTTTTAATTAATTTTCATGGAAAACGTGAAGAAAATGAAAATAAGAAACGCTACAAGATCAAATAACTATAAATCAGTAACATACACTGGGTGCCAAATAATTTGTACTATTTTATATTTCGATCAGTACACTACATGTCCGTACTTCCAAACAGCAAACTGTGAGCTATTGAAATAAACAATATCATCTGTATTAGTAGGTTTTCTATAATCGCTAGCAAATATGTTGAGAAATGGGTGATACCAGTTATTTTCCAGTCATATTATTATATTTAAGTGACAAATATTATTTGTAATTCTACACTTGTATTCATTCAACTATATACTGAATTAAATATTAATACTGCATCTTTGATAGTATCCATGGTTTCCAGAGAAAAATTCAATCAACTATGTCAGTGAGAACTATTTCGTAAAAAAAACAGTAGATGTACAAAAATATATAAAAAATGATATTTTCTGAAAATATTTGTAGTTATGAATTTGTATAATAAATTAAAGGTGTACTCAATTTTCGTTCTGTTACTTTTAATATTTTAATTTATAGATAATTATGGAAGACCAACGTGAATACATTGTGAATACTAATTTAAATATCACATGTTATCTCTACAATAAAAAAAATTTAATGTGGATATGTGGCTTTGCCACAACTGACAAATATACTCGCAAATATATTATCTACTTCTTTCATGAGTTGCAAAACAGTATACAGGCTAATGAATTTTAAACTGCATTTTTTTATTTCTCTGTTATAAGCAGTGAAGAATGTGAGGAGCCGAAAAAAATCGAAACTTTCAATCAGTTTAGTTCTTAATAATGTACTGAATAATCACACCTCTACTTTACAGTTGTCTGACATTTGACAAATATATTTTTGAATGCCGCTTATTTATTAAAAATATAATATACTTTATAAATACGATATTTGCAATGTTAGAGACAAAATAAACGAGATATTTTCCTTAAAGGAAAAAATATAGATATCAATTTGAATAGTTTCCTATAAAGTGCGACATATTTAAACTTCGATTTGAACTGTGTTTTATGTAAAATATCGGACCAAATAATTCGCATGGGAAACTTGGGTTTGTTGCAATTTTTTCGAGTAACATTGATTTTTTGCAAAATTAGCCAAAACGCTTGGTCCCATATTATAGTTCCCAGGACCCTTTTTATCATATCATGCAATGCAAAGATATCAACGTGTTCACTGAATATTTTTTATTACATGAGTAATATAGACTCGAATATAGATTATTAAAAAATTACTGATTTACCATTTTCTACCAAGCTTTTATTACGTGATCTTTTAAAGTATGTCTATACCTCGGTCTATACCTAGTAAGGGCCCCACAAAGCGAAAAATGTTTAAACATTCTGTTAATTGGCTACGATTGGCTATTTCGTAATTTGTTGAGAAATTAACTTTTTCTCAAACGGCAATAAATTCTTTGAAGTGTTTAAGATACACCATAATTTTTTCATATTTTCAAAGTAACAAAGAATGCCTTAAAGAAATTATTAAATGTGATCTGTTTACATTTGACGAAGCGCGCAAATCCACAATTACAAACGGAAACCTACTTTCAGCTTAAAATGATCATTATTGGTGGTACAGCTTCAAGGATCTTTTTTCTGAATGTCAATATTTGCAAGAAACTTTCAAAAGGTTTCTAGAATCATCTTACCCCTAACCCCTTAGTCATAATTTTCGGTGCCTTCGATGAGGTTTTTACCAAAATGGCTCTTGTAGCCTAGACTATCCGTATACCACTAGTTAATATTACGATCTTAACAAAAGGCGAAATAATTGTAGTATGTGAATTGTGTGTATGGTGAATTATTTGAAAATCCAAAAGTTGAATTTTGAAATCGACATAAAAATCTTATTAGAATTGAAATATTAAAAATAACTGAAGGCTTTTGTCCACCACGAACTATTAGCATTTTGATAGTAAGCTGATATTAACTTTGAGATTGGAGATGACAATAGTTTGATAGGTTAAATTGGGGCACTGTCAGTAATGGGATACATCCACAAAACGATAGTCAATAACAAATAGAATATTGATTCAGATTGACACTTCATTGGAATTATATTTAGGTAATTAAAACCAAACAAATTTATAATACCTGTATACGGTGTGTAAAAGCAAAACGGAATAAATTCATTCTTTCGGCGCAAAATGTTGATTGTCAGCATACATTGTATTATTAATTACAGTTAATAGAATACTTAATATGTAATTTGTGCGAATCAACTTAATGATAAGATTTTTATAATTAATACTACTCTATATTTTTGTTAAATGAAGTTTCATCCAGAGTAAAATAAATTCTCATATTAATATGTGTATTTATTTATTGATTAAAAATTTTTATTATTGCTTAAAAGGAACTAAAGTTCTTACCGTGTGTCCCGCGACACATTCTTCAATTTTTAAATCTGCGATGCTGTTATAAGTAAATGTTGCGAGTTGGACTCGTGCACGAAGGGTATACCGTACCATTATCTATAATAATGAATATTCTACTAAATATTTCTACCTATTGTCGGTATCAATATCGAGCAGAATAATTATTTAGAAATAAAATTAAAATTAAAAAAAAATTCCTCACGGGGATTTGAACTACCGCGTGAGTCTGGCATGTTTACTACTCGACCACCGAGGAACATGCCAAACACAATATATCTACAACGTAAAATGTATTACATAATTTCATAAAAAGTCCCCTTAAATATCCATTTTATTCTGTTTTTAGTACGGAATGGGAAATATTGCATCGGGGCACTGTTGCTATGTCCTGTTGCGTCATCTTGCTGAAACCATATCGTATTCACTGGAACTTGAGGGTTTCCTGGATCACGAGATAAATTTGCCAAACTTGGGGCGACATAATTTCGAAGTATTACCATTCAAATTGACGTCAATGGAAAAAAGACCAATGATGTGGTTTCCAACAATCCCTGCCCAAACATTTAAATTCCAATCTTGTAGAGAAATATTGAAGCAAAATTACTCTCAAAGTATCCAAATTTTAACTAACGTTAATTATAATGTAAGAATATAAACGGTAATCAAAAGTAGGCGTACTCATTATTAGTGAAAGAATGCACTTCACGGCCTTTTAATAAACCCTGACTTCTAGTCAAAATATTTCCGTTGAAATGAATTCAATTTTGGATTGTTTATTTTGATTTAGAAACTCAGACTAAACCAATACATAATCCATGCATACTCAGTCGAGTGCGTTGGCGTTTCCAACTAAATATTAAGCCATGAAAAACACTCTTATACTTTAGAATTTTTCAATTTTATCCTTATCATAATATGTAAAGAAAAATATAAATTATTATTATTTTTTATTGGTGAACCATTTCACCTATTTAAGGCACGCCTCAGCGTGTTTAAATCGAACTTTAAAACATGCGCGTGTTTTAAAATTACCATGGCAACATCAACAACTCGAGAAACGAAGTCTAAATCTATGGTCTAAACTAAATCATGTCTTAATGACAATTTTTTTATTGATCTGACCTGACAGGAGTAGTTTGTAACGTCAAAACTTTTATTCGAACAATATTTAACAATGTCAAATTTATAAATTAAAATGGAAATTGACGTTGGTATTGTTTGAAATATTAATATTTCGATTTTTCAAAATTTAGGAAATGGTATTTAAATTAATACTATTGACTTTCATAGAACTCAATAAGGTTGAACTTCCATCAAAATACAAATTAGTTTATGCTTTTCTCATTTCCATGACAACGCAAGGTATACATCATATACATCACGAATTCAACCCTTTGACATTTAGTTCTTATTTCCATCTATGATTTCCATTTCTTGTTGTTGTAATAGTATAAAAAAAATAGCGTAAAGTATTCGTGGATAACTGTTCTTTAAAACACGTGTGTTTTAAAGACCTTAATATCCACTTATACTTTAATATACTATACCTATACCTAAATTAGTGTAGTATTCATTGGAGATAAAATGAAGTGGTGGAAAATCTGGGGATTTAGGTGGCTACTCAATAGGTAGACTTCGTTTAACCATCCTTTGCCGTTACGTCATACATTGTCGAGCTTCATCTCTTATTCATGAAATGGATGAGACGGAATTATGACGTCATTAACGTATTTTATTTGTTACTTTTGACAGTTCAGTTGTCATATTTTGTAAACAGTTCTTAAAATATGCCATTGATTATAATTTTCAGTTTATGTGTAAAATATCATTCAACTAATATAAGACAAACACGTAAAACAGCAGAATACGTCACCGATTATGACGTAGCGGCAAAGGATGGTTAAACAAACTATACATTGATATAAATTATTTTTTTGTAGTAATTTTCGTTGATTGTACACGAATTTTTGGTAGAGTAGTGGCGTATTTAAGGATATTATAAATATTGGGAATTGAATCGATAAAAAAAGTAAACAAATTTATTGGGTTAGTGGTTACTTAATATTCTTAGTTTTTATTATCAACAATGCAAATGTAAATTAGTCGTCTAGGTTAGACGTTGCAATTAACCATTCGTAATAGTTGCAATTTAGCAATTCTAAGTAATTATGTAGGTCACAAGTTATAAACATTAAAAATCGCTTCAAACGTCTTTATATCCCATAGAGGACAAATAAAAGTCGTATTGATTTTAAACAGTTTTTCTATCAACTGTCATTAAAAAAAGTATACACCCGATCAAGAATATTTATTTACAAAAGTAAGGTATAATCGAGGGTATAATACTTGGTAGTCCAGTGGTAAGTATCCCAGCCTCTCACGCGCTAGACCAGAATTCGATTCCCTGTAGGATTTTTTTTTATGTTTTTTTAATGGTAATTTTCATAAAATTTTAGAAAGTGTGGAGTATGTCGTCGTCAAGAATTGAAAAATTTTATGATAATATAGCTTATTTACCTAACAAGTGCGGAATATGAATTTCTCCGCACGAGTCTGCCGTTCACCGTACGACGCATAGCGGAGTTCGGTGAAGCAGCCGAGTGTGGAAAAACATTTTCCGCAAGTGTTAGGTACAATAGTTTTTCTACGAGCGTGAGGAAAGTCAACAGAATTAATCAAAAGTTGAGATATTTTCATCTGATTATAAGTGCTTAGAGTTTATTTAGAAGCATATTTTATTAGATTATTGATAAAGTAAACATAAAGTAAAATATTATTAACAATAATAGTTACATGTCAAAATCTAATACCTAATTATTTATATTATAATTTATTGTGAAAGTACAATTCTTTGCATTACTTAAATTTATAGCAGATGCTAGTTGCTTGTTGAATGGCTGTAATTTTGGATCTGTTGCTCTTTGCTGTTCTGGGATAATAATGTCAGTCGAGTGTAGTTCATTTTCGAATTCCTGTTCAAAGTTGTGCTGAGTACTTGGGCTTATTATTAATTTGATATATTGAGGTGAAAAATTATTTCCTCATGGTGCGGAAAATTATTTCCACACGGTGCGGCAAAATCAATTTTCCACACTAAAATGTGTGTGGAAAATTCAATTTTCCGCCCGCTCGTAGAAAAAATTATAAATAAAATTGTTGGAAACTTTCAATTGTGGGACGTAGGAAAAATATACTGTTCGACTCGTGTGGATTGTCCATATCGCACTCAAACTTCGTCCTCGTGCGATATGGCCATCATATCCACACCATCATATTACATCAACACTAGTTGCACAAACTACCATTAGGAATTTTTAAATTGAATTCTCAGTTACGGCGTTAGATCTGATAAGAATTGTAATGGGGAAACACCTTACAGTTACACCAGATGCACGAATCTTTGTTGCTATGGAAATCTCACGAGTGTGATTCCCTAGTGGCAAAAAAGACGAGTGCTAATCTAGTTAAAATTACCACGAATATAATTCGGCGTAATTATTTTTTGAACTATTTAGCTCAATGTTCTGCAAATTTGTAGGTATCTTTATTAAACAGGTTAACTGACAGCAAATTTTTAACGTGAAATAAAAATTACACTGACAAATGTCCGGTACCCAATGGCTTACGCATTCATTTAAACGAAGATCCAATCAAACAGGGTTAAAAAATTTTCAAAGGTAATACCACGAGTGCTTCGAATTTTATCGATAATTTTTTCTTTTCCACGAAAACTTGTTTATTTGGCAAAAATATGAAAACAAACCGATTGATAAAATCACGAGTCCGTTAGGACGAGGGATTTTATCTGAATTCGGTTTGTTTGAATGTTTTTGTATCAAAATAAACAAGTTTGAGTGATGAAAATAAAAAATTATGTGATAAAACTTGAAGAGCGAGTTGTATTTGGGAAGATTATTTTTTTCAACAATTTAAAATGTATTTAAATGTATCAAATGTTCAACATTCTCTTGGGTGATGTCACTGAATCGGTTAATGTTCATTTTTCAATAAACTTCGAAGCACTTTTAGCTGTCAATAATGACAAATGTAAAGTAAAATTTTGACGGTTCAATGTAAACAAGGTTTTATCGATGAGGAAGCAGAATTATCAGTATAATACCGAATGATTGGCTAGAATAATGTATTGATATTGGTTAAAACCACCAAAATGTCAGATTTTGACAAGTAAAAAAAATAATCTAAATTCGATTTGTTTGAATGTTTTTAACTCAAATAAACAAGTTTGAGTGATGAAAATAAAAAATTATGTGATAAAATTTGTAGAGCGAGTTGTATTTGGGAAGATTATTTTTTTCATTAATTGTGGAGTGGAATTATGTATTAAATGTTCAATATTCTCTTGGGTGATGGCACTGAATCGGTTTGTGTTCATTTTTCAATAATCTTCGAAGCACTTTTAGTTGTCAAGAATGACCAAGGAAAGAAGCAGAATTATCAGTATAATACCGAATGATTGGCTAGAATAATGTATTGCTATTGGTTAAAACCACAAAAATGTCAGATTTTGAAAAGTGAAAAAAATAATCAGTGTAATTTTGATGTCATTGGTCGATTTGAATTCTTTTCTCATTACGATTGGCTGACAGGATCGTTTAAAAAATAATCAGGTCTACTTTGATGCAAGAGTGTAATTCGGTAGAATACTTCTCGAGTAGAAGAAATAAAAGTATTGTATTTTTGGGTTTACTTTCGGTCACTTTTTCTTGAATAGAACTTGAAGAATCTTGTCCAAATCGAGACATTTCAACGAATTTTGAAATTTGGTATATGCCACAATGACAAATGCGAAATTTTAACACTCGTTACTATAGTTACGGACCTAGAGGGAAATTTTCGATAGCTAGCGGGATCTTATCGATAGTTAGCGGCATCTTATCGCGATAATTTTTTACTAAATATAATAACCAATCAAATTACTTAATTTCAAGTCACGTGTCAAATTTCATCCTATCACCTCTGGATTACAGCGATAATACCCTACATGTGGTGTTTTTAGTTTGATGTTTTTTTTATTATCAAGCAACACGCTTTCAGCATTCTCTATGACAAAATTATCTCTTTATTATCAAGATCCTAGGGGTATTACTACTGATAAGGTCCCGCTCCATATGGGATTTTTAATACAGGAGGGTAATATTCTGTAAAATAATTAGCTTCTCGTTGTGTTTTGTACTTAATAGTATATTCTTCAACGAGCGTAGAATGATAGCTATTATTCACGCGGATGAAGTTTTGGAATCATCCGAATAATAGCCATTCTACACAAGTTATAGTATATTCTTCAACGAGTGCAGAATGATGGCTATTATTCACGCGGATGAAGTTTCAAAAACGAGCGAGCGCAGCGAGTGATTTTTGGAATCATCCAATCGAATAATAGCCATTCTACACAAGTAAAAGACTATTCTTTCTCCACGTGTAAAAAAAAAACTTCCAGTGAGGATCGAACCCCGATCGTCCGCGCCAGAGTCAACGATTTCTACCACTAGGCTATAGAGCATATTATTTATTTATAAAAATGTAACTCATATTTTTAATTAAAACCATTACCTTTATAAAAGACATTAATTTCGGGAGGCGTATACATATTCACTATCGCTACTGCTGTTCATTTTTTCCTTTCTATACCTATAATACGTAAATTTATGATTATATAATTATTTTGACGTTTCAAACAACGCTCTGTCAGTAGCGATTTGCGTTATTAGGTATTTGACGTTTTAAAAAGACGATTTTATTCATTCATTTTAATTCATTTTAGCGTGAATTCTGATAATAATAGAATGTGATTGGCTAACGAGAGTGAATTCTTTTTCATTATTTACTGGTGTGGAGAATTTATATCATTATGCAGCTAAATATGTAAATAGTATATCATACACCAATGTGGTGAAGACTATTATTATCGACCTAACACCAAGATATTTCGCTCGAGTGGAATGAGGTGTGGGGTTCATAAATGTCTTCAACACCATTTTGTGTATATACAATTATTTTTTCCACTGCTAGCCAAATTTAAGACAAAAATTAAAATTAATCCACAAACGCACCACGAGCGTGGTGCGAGAAGCGTTTACTCTGACAAGTCTGACTGACAAGTAGGTACACTGTCAGTTTTCGATATATTATGAACGTACTTGTTATGTCATCAGTCACTTTTTGTTGAGTGCGAATTTTAAACTAGTGGCATTTTTATTCAAATAATTTCATCTTGATAGGTAATTTCAAATGAAAATGTAAAGAACATCGATACAGGTAACTCATATTTTCAATAGAAACCCTTACGTTTTTAAATGAAATTATGGGAAATCATAATAGAGATAACATGAATAATGGTACTTAACAGTATATTACGTAACAAGAGTTGTAAGTAGCCCATTACGCACGAAAAGTTTATTGCATAAATTTCATGAGTGAGTAATGGGATTACAACTCGTGTAACGTACTATACTTTTTCTACGCCCATCTATTTTCATCTGAGTGCTCATAATTTCATATTTTTCACTACTAACAGACATATTCGTAGGTTAAGTTGAGATACTATATTTTTTCACAAAAATTGACAGCATAAATGAGGTGACGCTTATTTCCATATCAAGAAAACGCGTATTATTTTTTTTAGAAATTGCATAATGTGTTGCCGACATTTAGGGGCATCACTCTTTTAAACTAAAATATATAGTCTATATATTATATATAATATAGTCTATTTTGTTCCCTATATATACGTAAAAGTATTATATAATATTATGACGTTTCAAACGACGCGCTTTCAGAAGCGATTTGCGTAGATAGGTATTTGACGTTTTTTCACTAGTGTGAAGAATTTATAATATTATTTAGTTCGGCCCTGGCAAGATAGTAAATCACACGAATTATTTTAGGCTGTATCTAAA
>CAJUYI010000217.1:22096-44640 GCA_910591695.1 Galerucella pusilla | reverse complement strand
ATTATAGCAGAATTCTAATAAATTTCTTGATTTTTCAGTCATTTGGTAAACTACAACCACACAAATATATATTTTAAATATTCAAATGTCAGTATACTCCCCAAAAACTCAAATTTACTTTACGCACTAGTGCAAAAGATTAAAACTTTATAGACTTCGTAGCGTGCGTAGGTAAAGTACGTACTTTACGCACGGCAGTGGGAAAAAATCTATTTTTTCCTATTATCTTACAGTAGATATATTGCTTGCCAAAATTTTTCAGTTGTTCAAGATAAAAAAATTTCCGACTTATTCCAAAATAAATTTAAATAATGAATTACGCCAATTTTTTAACTGATAATTTTATTGAAATTTTGTCGGCAACCTGTATAATAAAATTAATAATTTTACCTACGACTCCCCCTGTAATCAGTCAATAACACACAGTCGGTATCAATGTAATGATGTCTATTACGCACGATAAAAAAACGCACAGCTGTAAAGTAAATCGCACGGCTTCCCTAGCAACATCTTAGCAACTGTCAATCGAACTGTCAATAGACGTCGCCATTTTATTCAAAATTTACTATTTGAAAACATTCGATATTGTCACGTTTAACTATGAAAAGCCCGAAGTATGTATTGATTACAGTTGAAAAATGGACTTTTGATTATCAACAATATATTAATAATGATTAAACGTTAGCTTTTTAATGTGCTTCTTTCATTGGTAATAGAGTAATAGAGATGGAGATGAAAGTTTACCAAGCACCTCTAATAATGTAACTGTTGTTTCTTATGCTTCAACAAGCAAAGGAAGCTATTTATGATTTGTGTTTAATAACTGTACTGTTACTATAAACAATTATTATAATAACTTATATTATGGAATTAAATGTTATACAATAAAATTATCAAAAATATTTATTGTTGATGTCGTTCAAGTAATAATCATAATAAGATTAGAAATACAAGTACAAGTAGGTCGACGGTAAAGTGTAGTACGTAACTCGTGTTGTAAAGCATTTTACCACACACGTTACGTAATATACTATTACATTGTATACGATATAGCACAATTACACCAGTCTTTTGAAACATCGTGGGTCGCAAAAAATTGCTCTGTCCTGATTTTTTGGAATGTCTTTAGCAGCTCAGATAAAAGACCTATGGTGCTCGAAAAATATTGGAACTTTCGGACGTTTTGCTAATTTTGAATTATAACTTCGGAAAGTTGTTTTCCACGGAAAAAGTTGTCGTCTGCACTTTTAGAGTGGATGAAAGTTGGTACAACTTGAGCGCAAGTGCAGCCAATAGAATCCGAGATAGGTACAGTTGCCATTTTTTCCAAATAATTTCGAAATTGTAGTTTTAGCCGCCTTTCGAAAAGAATCTCTCACTTTACGGTGGAAGCTATTTAGCTTAAATTTAAACACAATAGGAACTACGTAGATGTAATATTTTCGGTGTTATTAAGTAAAACGAATCGAATTGAAAAAATAATTGGAGACGGGCAAATTGCAGGACGGTGAAGGATAAAAAGAAATTACTCAGTGTGAAATAGTTTATATCATGCAAAACACTATTTAATATATTTTCTTATCAAAATTATTTAAGAAACATTTTGGTTCATTAGGGGACCTGGGGCGTAAAATGTGGAACACAATGTCCATTAGTTTTTATTGTTATGAATTACAACATATGGTAATTATATGTTGTGACATCAGTTTTCTTTTGGAAAAGCCGTGCTCATCTTACTGCTCGCATAACACAAGGCGTAGAAAGAAATCGTGTTTTCCACCACCGTACTACACTGCATAGGTACTACATTTTTTGTTGTCAGCATGTTGTCATGGTTTTAGTAGTATTTTGAGGTTTTCAGTCTATAATCTGTTCGGCAAGCGGTTGAAACTACAATTTTGGCAAATGTTTGCAGTGGCAGTGCTGTATCTTTTGATCTATTGGACTTACATAGTTGCTGTTGCGCTCAAATTAAAGAATCTTTTTTCTGCGGGATACAACTTTTAGTGGTATAATTCAAAGTCAAAAGCTAAAAAGTATGATCTTTATCGGGCACGACGCAGTTCGCACAGGTCTTTCGAAGCTTAATACTAGCACAGTGCAATTTTTGAGGAGCCAACGCAACTTATCCGACTTCCGAAATGCGGTACATAATACCTATAAAAATTTAAGCTTTTATTCGATGAGAAAATAATACATTTTATGTTCGTAGTAAAAAAGTATAGTTTTCATGTAAAAAGAATTGAAGCGGTTAAATTCATATAAGACTATAGTTAACAAATATTTTTAAAATAAAAAAATATAGGTATAACATGTCTAGTTAAAAAAACTGGTCTGCCGGAAATAATCGAAATATATTCGTTAAATATTTTCTCCGCAGAAACCACATTAAAACTTTTCAGACATCTTTAGTCGAGTCTGTGGTTTTCGATAGATCGACGGTTTTTCTGCAGCACCCTATACATTCAAACATTAATCACAAAAATGTGCAAAGATTTATGACCGATTTCACGAACCAATTAATAAAGTTGTTGGGAAAAGTAGAATTCGATAGATGGCGCTCTGAAATGTCAATGTCATCTTAGCAACGAGTAAAACAAATCAGCCCTTTGATATTTAAGTGGTTTTATTTTGCTGTTTTAGTTATTTTCAGTGTGTGTTTTGTAAAACTTTTGCTTTTTCTTTGATTGTGCTTTAGTATTTTCTGTTGTTGAACTAAATTTTGACTCCTAATATTTTTATTTTTGGAGTAATAGGTATGGTTGATATTTGTGAAAAGTACAACAAGCGTTCAATTAACTGTTTAGTTTTAGGTCTGATTTCGTGTTTTCATTTTATTTTTGATATAATTATATCTACAAAAGTTGCAGGGAAGGTAGGTTTGTATTGAGTAATATTTCAAATCTTCAATACCGACTTATTTTCTCTTTGATCTGCAATGAAAACAAAAGATAGAATAACATAACCTCTTCCATAATATCTCTGATTAAATAAGAATATTACCTCAGAATTGATGGCAGTTGAGTTAAATAGAAAAACACAGTTTTAAACTTGTCACTGACACAAAATTAAACAAATAAAGTACGAATTTACGGTAATTACGTTGATTTGCATATAATACAAAAGCAATGCAAAACGAAAATTTACTCGTTGCGACAGTTACAATTTTTTCCGCCAGAGGTCTCATTGAACTCTACTCCGCCCAATACCTGAATCGTATTTAGGAATTCCTAAACTCAATTTACGTTTCACCACGCACGCGCACTAATAAATACCTAAGGTTTTTGTGCAATCCATAATATTTTCTCTCTTAGGTTTTACCTAGCACATGGTGAAACGTAAACTGCATTTAGGAATTTTTATCTTTAGGTAATGGCCCGGGAAAAGGTTGATGAAATCAGACATTAATGGATTAAACAAGCATATTCCCAGCAAACAAATTCATCATTTGAAACGTCATCATAAAAAACTGTTCTAGTTAGGAAAATACCAAAACTTTTCGTACATTTCTATCCGTATTCACTTATTTTTATCCACGTATTTCAGTCAGATCGATACCACTAACGTCTTTATAAAGTGACCAATGTGGGTAATGACATTTCACGATATATTAAAATATCTCCACACTAAAGACAACTTTAAAAAAGTTTCTCAACTAGTCTAGACGTTGTTACTCTATATTTACTTTGCAAAGGATGCATTTTGTACTTTGTAAATAAATGAAAGAAATTATAAACATTTGCATGTACCAAGCAAGTACCAATCTGCTCCCACAATTTGCATAAGAAGTTCAATAAATCTGGTTTAAAAATAATAAAAAGCTACAAAGGATAAATTGAGTTTAGTGCATGATTAAAAAATTTCCAGTTAAAAACGTATCTAGGTATATCTGATGACAGACAGATTGCGAAAAGGTTTTATATGTCATACTATTCACACAAATACGACAAGAATTATATAAACAACACTATTTTAAAGAGAGAGACAATTATTCTGTGTGAAACTCACAACCTCACAACCTAACCCCTCTTCTGAAAAAGGTAGGCGTTTGTTCATTGCTCTTTTACCTTTTACTTTTAACCGTTGTGTTTTGGTAGAGGGAACTGATCTAATATTGAGTTTCACCTATAGAACAAATCTTGTCTCTGTCTTTCAAGTAGTGCTGTTCATATGATCCTTATCGTACTTGTGTGAATCGTATGACCTATTAAACTTTTTCAAAATATGTATCTACTTGGCTTCTCGCTTGGCTTACACTACTTTGTTGATCTTTTGGAACTTTTTAGGTGATGTTTATTAAAACCGAGATTAAAACATCACGCCCAAGTATTTAGCCAATTTTTTTAACGTTATAGATTACATGCATACATACAAAGTATGTAAAACCAAGCTAAAAATTTGTTGCTAATTAGTAGCTTGAACAGAAATGATATCTGAAATCAAATTATATGCATATATTTCTACCTGGATTGTGAAAAATTTGAATGGTGGATAAAATGCATCTATTTTGTGTTATCTAGAAATAGTAGTATAAGTGGATATTAAGGTCTTTAAAACACGCGCGATTTTTCGAGCACGCCGGCGAAGCGAAGAGAAGTGTTTCAGAAGGAGCGGGTAAACATACAATGCGGTTCCTCCCACCACCTCAAATTTAGTAGCCGAAGTGCGCATGCGTCCAAGTTGCCTTCAACCTTCTATTCCATGTGACTGTATATGAGCTGATTAGCGCAGTTGGTAGGCTATTGAGCTTACAACTCAGGGGTCGTCGGTTCGAAACCCGGTTAGGTGCTTGTTTTTTTTTATTTTTTATTTCTTTTTTTTTTTAATATTTTTATACATAGTTACACTTTGATCAACCGGGTTTGGGCCTGGGTTTTCTTGTTTTTTTTTTAGTTTTATATTTCTGATATTTACATAAGTATTTATTTCAATATTGGGTGAGGTGCTGGGTTTTTTTGTTTTTTTTTAGTTTTTTATTTCTTATTTTTTGATATTTCTATACATAGTTACACGTTGATCAACCGGGTTTTGGCCTGGGTTTTCTTGTATTTTTTAGTTTTATATTTCTGATATTTACATATTTATTTAAATATTGTTATGTTACTACTAAATTTGGCAAAGTCTTGAGTCATGCGCAGTTGATAGAGCCCCATTGCATGTTTACCAGCTCCTGTTTCAGAGACTTATTTACATTTTGTCTTTAAGATTTATTAATTTAAATACCATTTGATCCGATTTGAGAAATATTAATATCTCAAACAATACCAACCGTACTTGTCATTTTCATTCATAAAATTGAAATTGTTAAATATTGTTCGAAGGTTTTGACGTTACAAAGTACTCCTGTCAGATCAATAATAATAAAAAAGTGTCATCATGCCCGGTTGCACCACCTGAAAACCTACCGTTTTCGGGCGATCATTGCAAATACGGATTTGCGTTTTTGGTAATAACCTCGCTATTTTTCTAATGACATTTGTTTGATTTTGTGGAGTTTGAACGAATTCGGCAATATTTTCAATATTATTTATAGGTGGTATCACATTGCGATTGAAACATTACGGAAAATTACACATTACACAAAAGACCGAGATGTGATCCATTCAATTCATTTAACAATCAACAATTTAAAGCAAGATACCGTTTCTGTAAAGAAACAGTTAACCAGCTATTGTAAATTATTGGAGAATATTTAATACGTTCCGAAAAAAATAATGAAGTGACTTCTATAATTCAATTATTAATAACGTTAAGAGGTACTATGCCACATATTGATTTCAACAAGTGCTGGGTGATCATATTATTAACATACATAAAAGTACAGTGTGTACAATAGTGCATCAAGTAGGGCACTACATAGCTTTATTAAGTGATCGCTTCATTGGAATGCCTAGAGCAAACTAAAGAATTGGTGTGGTAAAACTGCAGTTTTATAGTTTTGCTAGATTTCCTGGTGTTGTCTAAGCAATTGACTGCACCCATATTAATATTGTGTTGATAGAAATCGTTAGGGCTGGTTTTCCATCAATGTGTAAGTGATTGGTGATATGATATTGAAGATTCCAGATATAGTAGCAAGCTATCCGGGATCTGTACACGATAGTACTATTTATAACGATAGTTTAGTTCGTGCTCGGCTTCTTGATAATGAATTTTTCAGCAGTAATTTGACAGGCAATGGAGGATACATGTGCACAAACCACTTAATGACACCACTATGTAATCCCAAAATAATGATCAAAACTCACATATTAGTACTAGAAATGGTATTGAAATACTGTTCGGAATTTGGAAGCGACGCTTTCCTGTTTTATCTGTGAGAATGCAAATATAGATTGAAAATGTATCAAGGGTAATCATTGGCACATCTGTATTACATAATTTAGCAACATAAAACGGTCACATTTTTGGAATTTATTGGGATCAACATATTGAGAATAAAATTGAAGTTGAACATCAAGATGCTGAATTGGAACGAAATGGGAATGCATTACGAATTCATTAGATTAACACTTTTATTGAAATTCGAACACTTCGAATAAGTAAAAAATATATTTTGAGCTCACTTTAATGATATATAATAAGATGTAGTATTACATAAATTAATTACAATTGTAAATTTGCAAACATACTTATTTTTAAATTCAATTTTTTTTTCTTTCCATTTTATATGACATTGACAATACGTATAATGTAGGGTTAAAGTTTAAACCAAGGTTTAAACGCTCACTTCATTTAACATTTAACGGTCGGTTCAAATACAAACTGTAACTTTTTCTTGCGCAACTAGTATTTTGAAAAATCGGAGAATCATCGATTAATCGGTCGATCAACGGTTATTGTATCGACTGTTTTTACGGTCGGTTGGTGCAACCGGGCATTAGACTTCGTTTCTGAGTTGTAACTTTAAAAAACGCGCGTTTTTGAAAGTTCGATTTAAACACGCTGAGGTGTGCTTTAAATAGGTAAAATTGTTCACCAAAAAAAATTTAAATAGAACAATAGACTATTCTAATCTTTTAATGACAGTCAGGGCTGTGTACAGCCGACAAAATATATTCTAAATTTTTGAAAATCAGGACAGCTTCTGGAGCTCTATTAAAATTTTATGGTAGAAACTTATTTTGGATCATAAGAGTAGCTTAGCACTGTGTAGCAACACTTATGCTACAGAACTTTTTATTTTCTAAATTGAACAAGGTTTTCGATCTTTATCAAACTCAAATTTACTCGAGGGGTAAACTACTGAGGAAAATAGTGTACAAATTAGAGATAATATATTGAAAGTACAGAAAATACTCTAAAAAATACTAGTATCATTGGAAAATACTCCTGAAAATACATGGAAAATAGAGAAAATTTCTGTTAGAACATTTGTTAATCGCATATTTTTTTATGAAAAAAGAAATATAGATTTTCTTAAAGGAAATACTTGGACAATACCTGCAAAATACAGAAAATAGTACTTGTACGACAGGCAGAACTCTCCCTTAACTAAAATTTACACGGTTTTGGAGCTGCCCAAAACTTAAATTTACTTGTTTTAGGAACTACTAATTAGTAACTAATCATTCAAGTTATTAGAGCTGTTAAGGAACTCTACTCGACTCCAACGAATGCAACTGATTAGTAACTAGGTAAATAATTTTTGAAAACCGTCGGAGAAACTTGAATAAGCAACAGATTTTTAGCGTTTGTTTGAGTGTGTGAGCTAGCTATCTGATACAAATTATCATAGAAAATTGTGGTTTGAAGTTTTATCCCTAGCACAAGCGTCACCTTTCCTGATAATATTTTGATTTCCGTTATTATTTTTTATCGAGCAACTAATTAGCTACAAATATTTTAGCAATTTTTTACATATTTTATAATATGTCAAGAGCCAAAAAAGTGATAACTATATATAAAACGTAACACGAAGAGAATTTTGATACTAAAAATAATAAAACTTATTTTCTTCCTTCTTATATTTGGATAACGGGATTGGCAACGCTGTGCCGCCCTTTCGATCTCCTAGACCAAGAAGCTTTCAGAAATACTATGTTGTCAACAAGATTTGGCAATAATCATGTTTGTACTTTGTTATACAAAAGGGAGCGAGGGAAACATAAGGGAAGGGTCATAGAAATATTTAAATTAGATTTATTTGTTAAAAAGGGTTGTCGACAGGTAAAAAAAAATTAGGTATGCCTACGAGCTTGCGGTGTTTAACTTGTATTCTGGACACATATTAAATAATTCTTCAGGAGACAAATTAACGTGTAAAGGCATTTTACTCACAAAGGAATTATATGAAGCCAAATCAGAACTGTATGACGGATGTTTTGAGTACGTTCAGAGTAAAAATGTCTTTCTTTTCGATATAATTTAGGTATCAACACCAATTCCCGTTATATGAATAACAGCCTATCGGATTTATGTATAATGTATTACATGCTCTTTGGACGTAAACTACATGTAACTATAAAAGTTAACAGAGTCTAATAAACCAGACAGAAAACTTCATGGACATTTAAATCTTATAGGGTTAACACAATTAAATAAAATGTTTCATAAAATAGTTCAAGACAAATCGTTTTCGGATTTTTTGTGATTTGGGTTTTTCAGTACGTATAGGTACTTATTAATGCCATTAATTTCCACACATTCACTACTTATATATAGGAAAACATTTTAAACTAATCTAAATCAAATGTCAAAACCTACATACCCATGTATTCATAAAAGTAAGCGTGCATGCAAAAAATCAATTCATACGATATAATTAAACTATTCAATATTTTAGCCAAGAGTTGCCATGGAGACTCCAGAGATACCTAGGTAGGTACTTAGTGGTTCAATTTAGTATAGGTAGGTATTTCAATTCAATTGTAACTAATTTTAATATCAGAGAACAAATCACTGGGTTGTAAGGAAACGATAATAATTAAAAGCGATTTAAAAAAAAACTCGTTTAGGTACCAAAATTACCTAAAATAATTAATAACTATTATTATTAGACTGGATAATATTAATAGATTTGGTAATGAAAACACAGGTGGACGTTTACTGTCTACGACTTAAAAGTATTTTTACATAATAGTATACACCTTGTATACTACAAGATAAATATCAATGAAAACACAATCCTTTCATTGTATCTCGGAGAAAATGAATACGAATAGGTAGTTTTCTTCTGTAACAAAACAATGAGGAAGGCCCTCAACTCGCATATGCGCATAACAATTTAGTATACCTACCTATACAATTATAAAATTAGCTTTACATGAAAATACTCTTTAAAGGAATTATTTTACTGATTATTTTGTTTATGTCGAAAGTCTTGTTTTAAAAACTATGCCCTCTCTTGTATGTAATAAATTAACATCTAGGAAAGTAGACAAAAAAGAAAGCTCTTAATGGAAATGTATTCTGACAAGCAAGTTGTTTTATGAAGATTTTTATTTTTTTTGGAGAATTTGTTTGTATTCAAGGCAAATATCAAAGTATTATAAAGATGTTTTAATAGCTGATCATAGTAGAGTACTGGACGGAAAATGGCAAATGCAATTCTACACCAGCAAAATGTATTGATTTGTACAGAGTAGTTTTTTTAGTGTTATGTGGAGGTTAGGTAGTTTATAGATATATAGTCACAGTAAAACTTACATTGAATTAAAAATAGAAGTCTACCTTGAAAACTTAAAAAGTAAACAGCACATTACATAAAAATTTAGTTATCACAGTTCACAGCCTTATCTCATTTTGTGGTACATTATCTGATGAAAAATACTCGCAGTACCTTCTTATTTATAGTCAATTTTTGTCTCATGACAGTTAGACACTTTTTTAACTTTCGTTTTACGATATTATCACTATTCCATACGCGAAATACTGGAACCAACATCGGACATACTAGTATAAGACACAGAACGACAGTAAGTGTCAACGGGATAGACACGGAACGTAGAGTTCAGAGCGTGGCAAGCCGACTAACTTGGCTACGTCAAGTGTACTGTAGTAGTCGCCTCGTCGTGATCGCGAACGTCTAGACAGTTGGATATCACACCCCCCCTACCCCCGCACTCTTTGATAACACAGGCGACCCTGACTGATGCACATACACACGCAGTGTTTGCCAGCGTTGTCACGTTTTGTCATTCTTAACAAGATTTACGTAAATTACATGTATTTATTTTTTTTACATACTCGTTCGGTTGGTTTCTACTTTTTTTCTTCTATATAGTTTCACAAAAATAACTATTTTTAGGTTTAGAAACAGGTGAAACAATACGAATAGCAATCTTCAGCGAAAAATCTACAGGGTCCTGGAGAAGAATAGACCATTTCAGAACACTGATTTTGATAGGTCTCCATATTGGGCTGGGTCTCTCGATCAGCTGGAGTTGAAGTTTGTTTGTTTTGGCTTTTGGCGTGTAGTGTTAGTCAGTTAGTTGTCAGACAGACTTTGTAGAACATCAATGTAATATTTATATTTTATTTAAATAATAAAAACTTTACGAATAACTCATTGAGCAATCAGTATATATAAACTGTATCCGAGTTTAAGTATATATTATTAATAATTAAAATGTCAGACGACAGAAAAAGCAAGTAACAGAGGAGTTATGTGATTCAAGAGCACAATATTAAGATGTCGAAAATCGAATACAATATACTCTTGGTCCACGCATTCCACACACTTAATAGCACCACAAAACGAAGGCATTTTAGATAATTTCACCAACTCTTCACTAGATAAAGTCTAACTTTATATCTAATTAGAATATGACATGAGAATCCACAACAATATGGTCGATCAGTCAGTAACGTCATTTTGGAATGGTCTATAAAGGTATGTAGGTATACGAACTTTTATAGAATTATCCGCTTGGTTTCAGGACGGGTGGTATAACAAATAGGTTTATATTATAATAATAGTGTATATTATTCAACAATCATATATTCATTGTGTATTTTAGACAATGATATAATGATGGCTATTATTCACGTGCGCTTATGACGCGAACCGCAGGTGAGGTACATAAACAAACTCACACACACACACACACACACACACACACACACAAGTGTGAGTATAATATTATATTTTGTCGACCACAATTACCTGTTTATAAATGAATTTATTTTCCCCCTTTTCTCCAATTTAGGAAGGGATTGTAGGCTTTCATATATAATTTTTTCGACTTCTCTGGGCCAGAAATTCTTGTAATAAATTTAAGGATACCTACTTTATTCTGCTTCTCTCATTTTTGGCGGGGTAATATTCATTTCAGTTAATGTTATAAATGAAACTAATTGTTCCACTATTTAATAAATACATTATGTAAATTATAATTCATATAACTAGCTAATTATGTGAATTATAATTTACATGATTTATTTATCAAATAGTGGAATTAATTAGAAGCAGTAAGTTTCATAATTTATAATAATAATATGAGTAGATTCCATAAAGTAAGGATAGAAACAGTAAATTCAATTGATGACAGTGTCTGATTCACTTTCCCTATTATATTTTCTACCAATTTAAATTCGGTATAACAATTAAAATTGGTGCAATAAGCCATAATAGTATATTAAAGTATGAGTGGATATTGAGGTCTTTAAAACACGCGCTATTTTTCGAGCACGACGGTGTGCTCGAAATAGAGCAAGTATTTTTTTTTATTGGTGCACTTTGAAATTATAAATAGGTACTGGTCTATAACTACTACAACAACAAGAAATGGAAATCATAGATGGAAATAAGAACTAAATGTCAAAGGGTTGAATTCGTGATGTATATGATGTATACCTTGCGTTGTCATGGAAATGAGAAAAGCATAAACTAATTTGTATTTTGATGGAAGTTCAACCTTATTGAGTTCTGTGAATGTCAATAGTATTAATTTAAATACCATTTTCTAAGATTTGAAAAATCAAAATATCAATATTGCAAACATTTGTATATAAATAACCTTCAATATGGGTCCTATTTTTCCGTCTCATTATCCACACCTATTATTCAGTGGTGAATTATGTACGTCACTATATTTGAAGAAGCTCACGTAAGATTTAGACATTATCAAATAGTTGTGGACAAAACAGTAGTGGCCACTTAATCCTGCTTTGTATGGCAGTCAAATTAGTTCCATTATAGGGGAAAAGAGTACCTACCTAATAATGACGGTGCTCCCATGATTATGGTGGAGATTAAAAACCATAGTCGTGAACGATGGGAAGTACAGTCAAGGGAAAAACGGGATACTCAACACAAAAAAACTTTAAAAAAATACCTAAGTAAAATTATGCGACGAAATGAAACATACTTTGATCGATGCAATCATCTGCACAATGACAGCAATAATGAAGCAAAACTAGCAAAAGTATGCATGGCGGATTCGATACCACTTGAGGTCACGTGATATTGCTTCCTTTATGTACTAACTTGACTCTTGTCTAAATTCCATACCTACGTTGAATATCTAAGCTTTTTATTCCTATTTTATTTCTTTTTGATAACATAAACGCCATGGCTGGGCGACGACGCAGCACTGTAATGGAACGCATTTGATGCGATAATTACAGGCAAGCAGTGTCGAACGTGGTTAGTACTTGGATAAGCTCCCATACCAAGGAAGACCGTCGTATAGGGCCCGTAAAGCCGGCAGCGGAGTAGCATATCATAGCTCGCAGGCATTATACCAATGAGCACGAGGTATAATGTAGATATGCCGTCTTTCGGAGGACACGGAGGAGGTCCCGAGTCCATGGATGTTGGGCCCGTTAAAGAACTCTACCACTGGTTCGAATACTAGTGGGTTCGCCAAAATTTCCGGTTAAGGGTAGAGTGCTCCCGGCGTCGGTGATTAGCCTCAGTCGCAGAAATATACCGACGTTAAATAAACGAATAATAAACGTCATGGCTCCCTCAACGCTCAATAAATAATTAGGCAAACATATCCAATCGCTTTAACAATTACGTACATTTCTAAGTTCGATTCAATTCAATCAAATTCTTGCCCAATTCTCAGTTTTTCCATATTACGAAATAATCTGCTCTGTGTACAAATTTTCTCATTAGAGTGGTACATGAAATTACCTTTATTCATAAATCCAGTAAATTCCCATCTGTAAACATCCAGACGATAATTGAGTAAGTAATAAAATATACATTAGGATTTATTATACTAATTATATTTGAAGTTTCCACTAATTATTCCTGTCTGGTGTGATATCACAGTTCACGTATTAGGACTGGCAAAATATGACAGTGTATTGAAAAAACGTATACTCTATTCCAATATGTTTCGCTCCAACTTTTAACACCATGATTGAATCAAGATAAAAGACCACAGTAGCACTCGTTTCCTCGAAAAGATTATGCCTAATAGTATGATTATTTCCAACCGAAATATTTGGCTGGTAAAATAATATTTAGTTTTAATATCTAAATTTTACCGAGTACGGATCTGTTACTGTTTACTGTAAAATGAGGGATTTATAAACTTAACAGTGATATATCTATGAAAGATGATATTTATTTCGAAGTCAAAATGAAGAAAAAGAACTTTAGATGTAGGAATTCAAAGATATAAAATCAAAATATGACACAAATCCAAGTAAAAATAAATCTACACGTATTAATTGGGGATGCCTATGAAAACATATTCTCTGTGATTAATGCATTTATCCATACTACAGCTTGCTTTGGAGAAGCACCATCCCATTGAAATGCTATTTCATTTTCAGATTAATCAAGATATTTGAACGTCTGGAAAAGGTGGCTGGATTTAATTTTTCAGTATGTCTAAATACAGTTAAATTTCGATTTGTATACCCAACTCTGTGGTTAGATACTTACATACTTTAGATAATGGCAACAACGGTGAATATGAAGTGTTCGTCGTATCATTCCATATGGCCCACTTTACAACTACAGTACATTGTATGTTGTATGTACAGACGCGGCGGGTGCATTGTCAGAGAAAAGAAGCACTACAGTCACAGCCTGTTTTATACGACGACACAAGGCTGGAAGAATAAATAATAATGTATATATGTAAACGGTTCGAGATATTGGATATGGTGAAGAACCTTATTATCGTACTTACATACAACAAAACAACTCTTTCTCTGTTGTTTCAGACAAGCAGTGGCGGATAAACGCTATGACGGTGTATAACTCCAACCTTGGACATTTGGACCAGACGGAAAAAGATAAATTTGTTTTTTTTGTAATCATAAAACTAACGCAGCGAATAGGGAGGTTACCTATATTCTTTTCTCGATCTGATTTTTTTTTATAACTAATGCACTATAAACAAAACTTCATATTAAGAAAGGCTGAACATTATTTTTGTGCAGTCTTTTTATTCAACAAAAAATATAAAAACATCGAGATCTTTCAAGATACAAGAGCCACTTATAAATCTGGCATCTTCTACCGTCCTCAGTGCGTATCAGTAAAATATCATGAAACAAAAACAGAAACGGATTTTGAATATTCAGCTTCAGCTTCTTTTTGTTCACGGAGTCCACGTGAAGCAGGGACTTATTCTCTAGTGATGATCATCTTTTGATACCACGCTTTGCTTACCACATGTAACATGGGAATTTTTGGAATAGTTGGCGATACTCGACACTGAGCACAGTTTACACTCACTACAACAACACTTAACTGTTCACCTGGTTCAAAGTATCCTGAAAAAGATAACTTATTTTTGAAACGCGTAAGATACTGTAAAGTGTTAGTGTAAGTTGTGTTCAGTGTCAAATGTACCTAGGTACTTACTTCCTCTCCTCCATCTTCAGTATTGTCATTATTTTTTATACACTCCATTTATTTAGTCTTACGTCTTACACTGATCAATTCTAAGCTTGTAGTTTTTCCAAAGTCCTTCTATTAATTCCAACATCTTATACTGTTTCAGTTGAAACAGGTACCTACCTATTTTCCACAATTATAGTCCAAATAGGTATTCCAATTTTTTTTTCAATTATTCCTATAGGTTAATGGGGAGCGTATGCCGCCATCTATTTGCTAATGATGTTAAAGGATGTATTAGCTAGTGCAGAGAACTCTGACTAATGGAAAACTTTTTTAATACCTGTATCAATTAGTGGCTACATTGTTAAGCAATGTTAGTGGTTTCTAAGATGACATTAATTGTTTTCAAAGAAAATGTTTATAACCAATGTAATTATAATAATAGAAAGCATCGAAATTGTCAAATATTTTTATGAAAGAACAATAGATTCTACTTCACAGAATAAAATTATTTGTGAGTGTGCGTCACCTATCAACGATTGATTGCAACTGAATGTAGTTGTTAGTAGATAACTTCTTAATAACTGAATTGTAGTTGTTCCATGATGGATTTTGTATTTTTATATTTGAGAATTAAATTAAACAGTGAAGTTTTTATTTATTTATTCAACTAGCACAAAATTTTTATAAAAAACCATGACTACATATTATTTAATTTTTTCATTTTCCTTTTTTAAAAACTGTCTTAGCACAAAACCACTGATTCATCTTAACACCTTGTCCTAATAATTGTAAAAATAGTATATTAAAGTATAAGTGGATATTAAGGTCTTTAAAACACGCGAAATAAAGCAAGTGTTTTGAAGACCAGTTATCCACGAATACTTTACGCTATTTTCTTTTATTGGTGCACTTTGAAATTATAAATACTGGTCTATAACTACCTACTACAACAAAAAGAAATGGGAATCATAGATGTAAATAAGAACTAAATGTCAAATGGTTGAATTCGTGATGTATATGATGTATAGGTACCTTTTGCGTTGTCATGGAAATGAGAAAAACATGAACTAATTCGTATTTTGATGGAAGTTCAACCCAGGGTACGGGATCTCTGAAGACGCGAGGGTGCTGCTATATAGGGAGTCCCGTCAGTACCATAATTTCTAATTTACTGAGAACTGTAACGCCGTTAGTGGTAGTTGCCAACTTCTACTAACCTTGGGTAGTTGCAGATTCTTCCACATATATCAGGGGTGCTATTCTCGAGTCGTCATCGATAATTTGCGTATGACTTGTAGTTGTAGGTATTCTCGAATCGTAGTATACGAAATAAAGCATCCGCCAGTCGTACGAATTCACACGTATGGGTACTAGGCATACGAATCTTCTATGCGAATACGAGTTTTCATAAGGGGCATGCGCATATGGCATCTTATGATCAAAAAGAAGGGATTAACCTCTATTTTTTGTTATGATCGTGTAAAGTTTGAAATGAAATTTCAAATTGATTTGTTTTGATGTGGGTGGATGGACAAGTCAATTTTATGTGAATAAGAAATATCTCAGTTGAGTTTAGTTGAGTTGTTGATGGCTTTTAATAAAATCCACCAACTCCCTTACGCTGATCGGATGTTATGTTTCCCTTTGTTTTCTCCATTTGATAATATTGCTATGAATTCAGTTAAATCTAATTTTCCGTGTGTTATTTTCAACAGGCAACTAAAAGATAGGTTCAAGTCAGAACGTTTTCACGGTTTTTTCGTATATAAAAAAAATTTTTATTATTATTATATTGTAAACATGTTGTAAACCATGAGAAAATTGACACATTGGCAGTTTTGGCACAGTGTTGTCAAGTTTTCATCCGACCAAAAATTACGTAGACGAATGAAGAAGTCGTATAGTGTTCAAGAATGCACATGAGTCTTAGTATACGATTATTTCCATACGTAAAAGTTCGTATACGCTGCGTATACGTTTCGAGAATAGCACCCCAGGGGTGCTATTCTCGAATTCATACGCAACAATACGTATACGCAGCGTATACGAACTTTTACGTATGGAAATAATCGTATACTAAGACTCATGTGCATTCTTGAACACTATACGACTTCTTCATTCGTCTACGTAATTTGTGGTCGGATGAAAACTTGACAACACTGCCAATGTGTCAATTTTCTCATGGTTTACAACATGTTTACAATATAATAATAATAAAAATATTGTTTATATACTAAAGAACCGCGAAAACGTTCTGACTTGAACCTATCTTGTAGTTGCCTGTTGAAAATAACACACGGAAAATTAGATTTAACTGAATTCATAAAAATATTATCAAATGGAGAAAACAAAGGGAAACATAACATCCGATCAGCGTAAGGAGTTGGTGGATTTTATTAAAAGCCATCCACAACTCAACTGAACTGAGATATTTCTTATTCACATAAAATTGACTTGTCCATCCACCCACATCAAACAAAAAACAAATCAATTTGAAATTTCATTTCAAACTTTACACAATCATAACAAAAAATAGAGGTTAACCCCATCTTTTTGATCATAAGATGCCATATGCGCATGCCCCTTATGAAAACTCGCATTCGCATACAAGATTCGTATGCCTAGTACCCATACGTGTGAATTCGTACGACTTGCGGATGCTTTATTTCGTATACTACGATTCGAGAATACCTACAACTAAAAGTCATACGCAAATTGTCGATGACCATCAAATTTCGTATACGCAATTGACTCGAGAATAGCACCCCAGTGCTGACACCCTAACGTGTTATCTATGATCCTAACCTGACAACAGAGCCGGATCTAGGATTCTAGCGCCTGTGGCAAACTTTCAAAATGCGCCCTTGAAGAAATTCATTTTTCAATAAATACATGTTTTTTATATTCGACATTCACTGATTATATTTCGAAGAACTTTTTATTAACAATAATCTCCCATATTTCTCATGACGTAATGAACAAAAACTCAATAAACAAAATTAATAGAAAAGGATAAAAAAAACATTAATTTATTCTCAAAATGATACATACTTTTAAAAATAAATAAATGAGTGAACTAACTGAAAAATAATTCTTACAACAAATATTCTATTGTAAATAAATTATTATCTCATCAACAAAATAAATGAAAATAAACAATAACAAAAATCATTGATATATTCTTTGATAATCATAAACTAAAACCCAACTCTTTTGGTTTCTACAGGAACAATAATTCTAAGAGCAAATATTATCACAAAGTAGTTAAATGAATATGATCAATATCTTCTTTGGAACAAAATAAACTAGAACTTAACTTTTCTCGCTTTGGTTTCAGCGAAAACATCAATGATGTCATCATAAAATTCTAAACCGCTGGCAAATCTGTTTCTCTCTGTTGATATAATTGCCAAATTGGCTAGCCTCTCCTGTCCAGTCGAGGACCTTAAGTAAGTTTTCACCAGTTTAAATTTACTAAACGAACGTTCACATGTTGCTGTCGTCACTGGCAACGTCAAGAATATCCTGAGGGCTGTGTCCAGATTGGGATATATTGTTTGAAGCGATAATTAACGCATTTTCCGAAGAATATCAAGGGCATTCATTTTGTCCAGGTCCGCAAACATTGCACATGCTTGAAATTTGAAGCTCTCCAATTCATTGACGAATTCATACGGATCCAAATCGGAACTATATTTCAATGCCAAATCCGCAGCTTCCTTCTTCAATTCACCAAGTGAAGACTCTTTTATTGATATTCTTTTCAAAAAATTAAAGTCTTCAGAATCTTCTGATAGCGCAGGGAATCTTTCTCCAAGTTGCATCGATATAGAGTCCAATACTTGAAGGAGTTCCATTTTCAACAGACTTTTCCTATCTATGATGGAAGCCTCATCATTAGCTTCTTCTCCTGGCATTTTTTTTATTTTACGTTTTCTCTCCTCTCCAAAATTTGGTTCAATATTGATTGTTCCAGCAAAAGATTCTGAAGACTCTAATAGGGACTCAAAGATATCAAATCTATATGAACGGAATTATATTTGGTAGACCATCGTGTGTCACTAGATCCCTTGATGCTTACTTTCAACTTATTTCTGAGTGAATCCCATCTCATAGTCGAACTCCAAAGAAGTTGAACACTTGCTGAACTGTTCCAAAAAAAGTCTTAATTTTGGGTGAAACCTGGGCAGCATGAACTCCAACTAAGTTCAGACTATGTGCTGAACAGGGAATGAATCTTGCGAATTCATTGTTTTTCAAAATTCTAGTCTTGACACCTTTATATTTGCCTGCCATATTTCCAGCATTATCATAGGATTGACCTCTTATATTTCCTATATCTAATCCATCCGCTTTCAGTTTTTCCTCGATCAGTTTGGCCAGAGCTTCTCCAGTATGTTCATTAGTTGTTATAAAATCAAGAAAACTTTCTTCAATACTGATGGTACACTTATTGGAATCAATTTCAACATATCTGCAAATTTGAGTCATCTGTTCTAGATGTGATACATCTGGTGTACAGTCAAACATAATTGAAAAATATGTGGCTTTTTGTATGTTGGCTATGATATGTTTTCTAATTTTTGCGGAAACCAAATGAATCAACTCATCTTGTATCTTATGAGAGGAATAAGAAATCTTATTTTTATTATGTGTCTCTATAAGATGTTTCATTATAGGGTCATGATGGCTTATAAGCTCAATTGTGCTCAAAAATTTGCCGCAATTCGGGTCTCCTATTTTTTCAGAAGTACCCCTAAGAGCATCATTATTCTTAACGCAGTGAAGAATCGCATCCAAAATAACCTTCAAGATATGCCTCCATTTTTGTTTCTCATCCATGATCATTTTTTCCAAATGATCATCTATGAATCCGCCAATATTCAAACTTCGTTCAAAACTTCGCAGTTTTATGTAGTTTTCCCCCTATGACTTGAAGAAACTTCATGACGGGAAAGTGAAGGATTCAGATGTTGCCAGTCTCGATAACCTGTAGTCCAAATATCTTTTTTTCCAGAAAAGAGCGAGCAGGGAAAGCAAAATGAAGCATCCATCCTCTTACAATAAATAAGCCAGTTCCTGTGCAACCTATCTCCATTTGGCCAGACAACTGCCTGACGTGTATCGTGAGTTTGTCCAGATTTCGTTTTAAAGAATTATTTTGCTTATTTGTGTGTGTGTTGAGTATTCGTAGTTGGTTTTTCTTGGAGACAATGTCGAGAATATGTTTTGTGAAAGACTGTAATGTGAGGTGAGCTCTAAAAAACATGTTTCATTAAATGAAAACTAACAGAAGTTGTTATTCTTCCATACATCTTTGAACTTCCCAGCATTGTTGTTGAATTTCTAACATTTATTTTTATCCATGTTTGTCATTGAAATATGTAAAAGAACGTTTCATTTATTGTAGGTATACTTTTTTTATTCAATAAAATATATGAACTAAATCATTATTGCTTTATTTTTCTCAATCCAGGCATTCTATGGTCCATTTTTTGACATTTCATTTAGTTTTACTTGACTATTTGATTGTTATTAGGTCTGTTCGTAGAGCAGTCACAAACGGTTGGAAACTGGACGACTCGTGCGCAGAGTCTTTTTTGAACGGTTTTTATCCACAGCGCATGAGTCGTCCAGTTTCCAACCGTTTGTGACTGCTCTAAGAACAGACCTATAATTGTAATATCGATCTAATGTTGAGTAACTTTAGAAGAAATATCAAAAAATGGACCATAAATGTCATTTTGCAATAAAAGTGAAATTACAGTAATTTTGAATATGCCGCCAAAAACTGTAAAATTGGAGGAATCTTCTTTTTCGGCTGTTAGCGAAGTTCACAACCATCTGATTTGTGTTGAGGTACTGACGGGACTCTCAAGGTGGCGCCACCCGTACAAATAGAGGGCGCCACGGGTCAGTTTCCCATCTATAAGTATTTTTTGTTCTATGATCCTAACCTGACAACTGCCAACAACTTGACGTGAATCGTGAGTTTTGTCCAGTTTTCGTTTTTAAAAACCATGGAGACTAGATATAGTCTCCATGTTAAAAACTATGGAGAGACTAGAGGGAGCACAAACTCTGTATGAAAAGTGTCCTCGAAATGCGTTAAATTGTAATGGCGCTCGAGTAGCAAATTGGTCTGAACTCTGAAACGTTTAGTCAAAGAATGAAAGAATACACCAGCTCTCAACCAAAGAATACACAACCTAACAAGAAGCGAAGCCCGACGCAATCTCTTTGAAGTTTTGGTAACAAAAATATATGACCTTGAGAGACCGACGTTGACAGATAACTTAGTAAATACACTGAGAAAAGTAATCAAATTTTTCAAATATTGGCGATATAATTCGTAGTTACACGTAGAAAAAAACCACGATATTAAACATTCAGGTTCAGGAAATTATTTTTTATATGATTACTTACTGATTTATTTATTTATTTATTTAACGGATTCACCAATTACAAGTAATTACAATAATTAAAGAGTTAACAAATGGATCAATATTATATTTATTAAACCATCTCAAACCTCTAGAAACAGGTGTTGTAACCGTAATTTGTGTTATGATTTTTTATTGAAAATAATGGAGGGTTATGAGAAGTAACAATTAGAAGGTTAATTTGATATAAAAGATTTGGACAATCAGCTCCACCAGAGAAGATTTTATAAATTAATATCAAATCAGAGTGAAAACGACGTGTTGTGATATCAGTTAGGTTTAGAGTGTTTAAAATATTATGGTAATTAAATTGTAGATATACGTACCTATTTTGAATGAAATATATTTCAGAAATCTGATTTCAACATTTTCAATTCTCACAATGTCACATTTATAATAAGGAGATATACACGATTTCTACAAATTGTTTGTTTTGAGTGAATATTACTTGACAATCAAACCTCTGGGCCCACCACCTATATTTATTTCAAGTTGAGCAGTAAAATTTACAAACACCTATTATAAGCATATTATACATAATTCAACAGTACACTTTCAGTTGGTAAAATCATGCAGTGTTTCAGTTAGATAGGTGTTGTTTTTTTAATTATTTTTAATTTCTGCCGAGCACTGCAAGTAATTATATATGTAAATAAGTATTTAAAGAAGCATTAAGTAGGGTAGGAAAGATATTGAATCAAATGTAATAATAAAAGGTAGAACGTGTCGTGGGACACATGGTAGGAACTTTAGTTCCTTTTTAGCAAAAATTTTTTGAATCAATAAATAAAATACACATATTAATATAAGAATTTATTTTACTCTGGATGAAACTTCATCTAACAAAAATATACAGTAGTATTAATTATAAATAAAAATAAAAATCTTACCATCAAGTTGATTGGCACAATAGTTATTTATGATACAAGTGCATGAAAGTTATACTTTTGTGCACGAGTTGTGAAAATGCCATAATATCATATGAAATAATCCATACAAATTAAGAACAAATACTTAAAACAGAATAAAATTGAGTTGAAGTTGAAGGAAAAGGTACACCAGACTTAACATCTTGAGTCCCAACTTCCATTTGAACATATTCATTATCTAAAAAATATATATAGGTAGTGAACTACCAATAAGTATCATTGCTTGAGAAGCTTGACAACTAGGGAAATTTTCTGTTCCACATGAAGAAGGTCCTGGTTCAGGTGATATGTTATCTGCAATATTATAATGTTATATTTAATAATGTGGATTTTGTAAGAAAAAGTATATGTGTATTTAAAATAAAATATAATACGGTTACAGTGGCCTGTATATTGAATGTGTAGTTTATTTGACAC
>CAJUYI010000217.1:3526-21996 GCA_910591695.1 Galerucella pusilla | reverse complement strand
TTTACGCTGAGATCACGGTTCGTAAATAAAAATTATAGTTCAGAGAAAGAAAACACTTTTAATAAAAAAAAACGTGTGTACAAAACGATACAAAAAAACCATGTGTTCATCTGTTCATCTACACTGTTTTTCGAGGTTATCTTCTTCTTTTTTTTACAACATTACCACAACGCCTTGGCATGATATTAGACAATGATAGAGGCAAACGCCAACAGCGGCGTTGCCAATCTAAAATAAAAATAAAAACAACAATTGTGAGACGAAAATACAACAGCAACCGTATTTCTCAAAGGTCCTAGAGCCAAACACATGAGTTTCGAAAACTCAAAAGGGGCATTTACCAATCCAAAACACATTCTTTCGAACTCAGCCGTACCATCGGGATAGATAAAAGCTGTCTTCAATTTTGATTCTTCGTCAAGTGGTATTTGCAAATAACCTGACATCAAGTCCAATGTACAAAATATTTTACAACCAGCAAACAACTCAAAGCAATCGTCAATAAGAGGAATTGGAAAGGTCTTCAACTCGGTTTGAGCATTTAATCTTCGAAAATCTACAACGAGTATCTTCTCTCCAGACGCTTTCGGTACGAGAAATGATGGCGATGCATAATATGATGAGTTCGTATCACGTACTATACCAAACTCACGCCACTCGTCAACAGTTTCTTTCATAGTTTGTATATTTTCCAAATTACAACGATAAGCTTTTCCCCTAACGGGTTTGTTGTTGTCTTTTATATTCACTGTCATTAAGTCTGTGCATCCTAATTCAGACAAATTCATCGCAAAACATCCACGAAATTCATTCAACAAATCCAAAAGTCTGTTTTTGTCTTCTTCAGGTACTTCTTCATCAAAATTTATCATGTCTAGAGTAATAGTGGCTCGCTTATGATCAATGAAAGTTTTGCTGTCAGTTTCATTTTCGCAATTGCTTCGAATTTCACCGAAACGATCTCCAGCTTTCAAACTTATATTTTGATTCGTCATTACTGCTAGACTTCCAACTTCTTCTCCAACTTGAATATCAACAAAAATCAACGTATTTCTTTTAAAATTTAGGTACATCAGCTTGTATCAAAACTTCAGTTTTTTGTTGAGCTTCTTTCCATTTCATGTTCCCGAATGGATCTTCATATTTGTAGCCAAAATGTAGTTGTTCACCAATTTTAACATATGCAATGCAAGGTAATTCGGTAAAAGTTCTTCCGATTACTAAGTCCATTGGTTGAGAACTATTGGAAACAACCAAAGCTTCAATTTCCTCCTCAACGTCATCCAATGTTAATACAAACTTCGTGAGTTTCTTTCTCTTCACGCTCTGGCCTCCAAAACCAAATAAATTTTGATCAGTTGGTTTGCATGGTAGATTATGAGCTGATATTACTTTTTCTCTTATGGTACAAACTGCACTATCTGGATCTACAAATCCCGTTATATTCAGATGGCAATTGAGATACCAGGTTCTGTTTGAACCACGCTGGTATTGTTTCCAATTCCCCACTTAATCTTTAGACTTAGTGCTCTCGAGTAAACTCCACATCCTGAGCCTTCTTTCATTTTTGAACCATCTGTATATATGCATATTGCATTTGCAGCATCTGGCTCTGTGTTCTGTTTTATTTGAATTTTGTAGGGTTTGTTAAACAAAAACCTGGGTTCAATTTCATCGTTGGCTGCCTGCAGCAGAGGTAGCGCAGTGAGCGCTTCCTGCCATAGGCTTAACCATGGTCTTGCCATGGGCTCTTGCCTCTCACCAATTCTATCATATATTTTCATGGAACATTTTGAAGCCAAAATAGTGAATAATCAAAAATTAAAACCAATTGTCTGGTGGAGATATGTAGATGACATTTTTGCAATATGGCCTTATGACTTAGTATCTCTAAATGATTTTTTTATAAATATAAATGAAGGAGAAAAATCTATAAAATTTGAAATTGAAATTAACAATGTTTTACCAATTTTGGATAGTCTTATCAATAAAACACCTACAGGGTATGAAACAAGTGTTTATCGGAAGCTAACACACACTAATAGGTATTTGAATTTTGAATCAAATCATGCTATAAGCGTTAAAAAAGGGGTAGTAAAATCTTTATACGATAGGGCCAGAATCATTTGTTCTAATGATAATCATGTCACAAAGGAGAAAACTCTACTGAGAAATGTTTTAAATGCCAATAATTACCCGGCAGAATTTGTAAATAAAGAAATCAAGAATATAGAGAAAGGCTCATTGTTAATACCCCATAAGAATAACAATAATATTAATAATTCAGCTAACATAATTTTTAAAAACTTAACAATACCGTATGTTAGAGGTTTGTCAGAAAGAATTAAGAAAATTGGTAATCAATTTAACATTCGAACCAGCTTTAAATCTAACAATAGGTACTTTGAGATCTATCTTAACAAAAACGAAACCAAAAAATGAAGAACAATCTTCAAAAAATTGCATATATCAGATATCATGTGAATGCGACAAATTCTATTGAGGTGAAACATCTAGACCATTGAAAGTCCAAATAAGTGAACATAAAAAATACATCAAAGATAGGGAGTAGGGTATTTGTAAACATGCTTGGGAAGATGGGCATAAAATTCAATGGGATTCGACAAAAATAATATTGAAAGAGCCCAATACTAAAAGACGAAAAATCAAAGAAAGTGCTTTGATACAACTAAATGCAGATAAATGTGTAGCTAGTATTTCAGCCGAATGTAGTCAATTTCCAATAATCAATTACCTGCGTTATCAGGATAGCATCATAAGTTTTTATCCAGGTTTTCTTATGATTTATCATTGGAATAGTTGTTAATCGATACACACTTCAATACACAAAATCACCAAAAAGTAACAACAAACGCGTTTTATTAACAACATTTCCAAAATAAGCTAAAAAAAGCGCTATCCCAATAAAAACCGTTCCTGGAACGTGCACTTCACTGGATTCCATTTCTAGTAGACTATCATATCGTTAGAATGTCATAAAATAAATGAATGGACCTTAATAAAATTTGACAACAAAGTTTTGAAGTCTTAAACTTCAAAATTTATCTAGTTGTCATATTTTTTCGTTGTGTCAGATAGGGACAACAATTTTTTTTATCAATTTTATTACTACTCAATCTTGACAACGGTAGATGGAACGCTACCGGAACGTCGAAATAAAAAATAAAAAACATTATTGTGGTTTGATTCCCAAAAGAATAAGAAAATATGATCAATCTTTACTGATCTAATAAATTTTTGGATATTATCAACTTCATTATTTCCATCATATACCAAAGATTGTGCATTACTTGAACTTCCTTCATGAGAAACGTTAGCAGCAACTGAAGATTGATTTCTATTTTGTGGACAATTTCTTTTCATATCGTCGTTTTAAAACTACACCGTGGTAACTCAAAAAAATCGAAAAATGAGATATTCGTGTCATTTTGACTCACGTCTATGCTATTGTTTTATTTTGAGAAAGATTGCTTTATCTATGAATAAAACAAAATGACACGAATATCTCATTTTTCGATTTTTTTGAGTTACCACGGTGTAGTTTTAAAACGACGATATGTCCTCTTCCTTTACATTTGTAGCAAATCAGTCTAGACTTTTTATCCTTTTCTTGAACTTCCCTTAGAGAATTAATCACCAAAATAATACTTATTTCTGTTCCAAAAATTACGATGAGCTTGATATTTATTGTGTTTATCAAAATTAGCTTTATTGTTGATTTCCTCGAATTTCACAATATCGGTATCTGTTGAATTTTTAGCCATCAAACCAGAAATAATATTTTTATTTTGTAATCCTACAATTACTTGCTCCTTGATTTCATCAAAATCATATCCTAAACTTCTGCAAAGCGAAACCTTATCTTGAAAATAAGAATACACCGATTCTGTTTTACCTTGTATTCGTTTCTTCATCTTTTCCCACATATCATCCACCCCTGTTAAGCTAGCAGAACCACTTCGGAATTTTCAACTTTTTTTATGCCATAATTTTAGGCTAATTTATTACCCTATTGAAAAATTTTTTGCTGTTCAATTGTGGGAGAAATCGCGGGTTCTGCTAGCTTAACGTTAAGCTGGCAGAACCAATGAGCTAATCGAATTTTTGTGGAAAATTGGATTACACCATAATTTTAGGCTCATTTTAGGCTCGCGTTTGCACCCTCTGCCGATTTTCCTGATGCACGTTTTTTGAATAAAAACCTGGGTTCTGCTAGCTTAACCGTAAAACCAGCAGATCCCAACCGTTAAATAACTCCGCAGAGAAGATCCAATTAGACAATAATTTTAGGCTCCACTTACACTAATTAATTACCATATTACGAAATTTTTTGCTCTTCAGTTATAGGAAATAACATGTATTGTGTTCTGCTATTTTCATCTTAGAGCTGGAGTTACAAAATGCTAATCGAATGTATGTGAAAAATCTGATGACACCATAATTTTAGGCTCACGTTTACATCCAATGACAATTTTCCTATTATCGTTAATTGCTCTAGTCCTGGATTCTGCAAACTTGTACGAATAAGTTATCCCAGGAGGGAGGTTCAATTTTAGGAGACACTCATATTTTGACTGGAACATTTTTGTGTACGATGTGTATTTTTCGAGTTATTCTGATTTGTCAGGTTTATGACAATTTTAAACCACTTCCAGTTATCTACTCGTAATTTCTCAGATGTTTACCATTCCGGTGACAATGCATTATAATAATATTAACAAAACTAAAATGGCGATTTCAAGATGACGAACGAGTTCTATAATTCATTGTCCAATTCTAGTTCCTAAAATTATTGCCTAATTGGATCTTCTCTGCGGAGTTATTTAACGGTTGGGTGCTGCTGGCTTTACGGTCAAGCTAGCAGAACCCAGGATTTTTTTTTTGAAAAACATGCATTAGGAAAATTGGCAGTGAGTGCAAAAGTGAGCCTGAAATGAGCCCAAAATTATGGTGTCATCAGTTTTTTCACATACATTCGACTAGCATTTTGTCACTCCAGCTATTAGATGAAAATAGCAGAACACATGTTATTTCCTATAACTGAAGAATTTTGTAATAGGGTAATTAATTAGTGTAAGTAGAGCCTAAAATTATTGTCTAATTGGATCTTCTCTGCGGAGATATTTAACGGTTGGGTTCTGCTGGCTTTACGGTTAAGCTAGCAGAACCCAGGTTTTTATTCAAAAAACGTGCATCAGGAAAATCGGCAGTGGGTGCAAACGTGAGCCTAAAATGAGCCTAAAATTATGGTGTAATCCAATTTTCCATAAAAATTCGATTAGCTAATTGGTTCTGCCAGCTTAACGTTAAGCTAGCAGAACCCGCGATTTCTCCCACAATTGAAGAGCAAAAAATTTTTCAATAGGGTAATAAATTAGCCTAAAATTATGGCATAAAAAAGTTGAAAATTCCAAAGTGGTTCTGCTAGCTTAACAGGGGTATATCATCCTTACTCAGTTTAAAATCATAAGTTTTCTTGAAACTTGTTATAAAATCTTGAAAAGTCCTAATTCTAGAAGTCCTTTCAATTAACCATTTTCTAGCTGTGCCTATCATATGAATTTTAGCTGTTTCCAAGATGAACTCTTGCGGCCAATTGTGTAGAACAGCTGCACTCTCAAGACTATTAAGCCAATCCATAGCAGGTTTTCCTAGATTCTCTCCATTGAAATCGTCTATACTTTTACTAAAATCGGGAATAGGTAATTATGAAATTATTTATTTTCATGTGCGTTAGTAGACCTTTCAAGCAATCTTAAAAACTTTTCTTCCGAAGCTAGTCTATTACGCTCCATAGTTAACATCATCTCCATAAATTTATCCATCAGAGTACCCTGCGATGCTGAACCTTCAGACGTGCTATTTGGAGTACCTCCTTCTGCCATGTCGTTAACCACTTCAGGAACCAGAAGAAAAACCAAATCAGTCTCGAAAATCGCGCCAACACAAAACTCTCCGAAAATTGCCTAATAACCAGTTGGAACCACTTCTGAATTGTAGTAAATATCTTCGTATGAAGATATTACTAGTACTTTGTCAAGATGCTTGGTTAATAAACAATTTATATGGAAAGATTTATTTTAATTCTAAAATGACAAATACAATAACTGTGACATTATCATTAAAAACATTAAATTTGTGTCATCTGCTGACTTGTTTATAGTCAGTACAGAGTGATCGACATGTATTTTCCACCATTATTTTAAGTTCCAATTGAAAATGAACTTTTAAGGGCCGGTTTTACAAGAGAGATTTATACTAGGTATAGTTATTCTGGGTATAAAGTTATACTAGAATTTATACCTAGTTTAAAACTGGTTGGTTTTACGATGCTTTTTTATTGCTTTCTTACTCCAAGAATTGCTATACCGGTGTAAAAAAGCATCGTAAAACCAACTAATTTTATTCTAGGTATAAATTTTGGTATAACTTTATACCCAGTATAACTATACCTAGTATAAATCTCTCTTGTAAAACCGGCCCTTAGTGATATATAGATTTCAACTATAGACAAAGACCTGTGTTGGAGTAACTGACTCAATTTGTACAAATAAAATAATTAATAAAGTGATTACACACATCAATCAAATATACTTACATTGTACAGTGAAATTAATTAACAATAATATTAAACATAGGATTAAAAATTTGAGTTTCAAAATTTAACATAACCAAAACATTCTAAAAAGAACTCTGCAGAATACCTGAAAACACTTTTTAGTCAAATCAGATCAAATACTTTTCCACCACATGCTTAAACACACTGGCTTTTAATTTCTTTCATCTTACTAAAAAAATGGACCCCATAAAACTCTGGGCCCATCTTGACATCTATGACTACTTCAAGGATTATATTTAATTCAACAAGTTATCTTCTTAAATGTACTATTTGTGTTTTTTTCAATATTTCATACTTTATTTGTTGAACATGTGTATGTTCATTAGGTCTGTTCCAACCGCAATAGGAAACTGTCAGAAACGATCAGAGAATAGTCGACCGCTGCAATCAGTGATAGGAATTACGAGAAAGTAAACCGGTTGTTTGTTATGACCAGTTATTCTCTGATCGTTTTTGACAGTTTCCTATTGCGGTTGGAACAGACCTAATATATCTACTAAAAACAAATATGTTCATGTTTCGAACATGAATACTTCCTGTAATATTTGTGATTTTTTTAACCAATAAATGTTTATAAAAATATGTACAAATTTTTTATTACCAAAAATGTTTCTCCTATTTTTGATGGACTTCAAGAAAAACGCTGTGTATTTGAATTCTCATTTGAAATAATATGTGGTACCCTATATTGTGTCATATCATGGTTGTAATATAATGTAGGTACTTACATATATGAAGTTTGATGTTCATCTTCAAAATAACAATTTACTTACAGCATTGTGCTGATACATATAACAATCATAAATTATAATCAGCCATCACATAGACTATTAAGAACAGATTGTGCTTGTATTAGACTTTTCAACAACTTACCAGACACTATCAAAATCGAAGAATATAAAAAGAAGTTCAAGAAGAATGCTTTAGATTTAGCCCTAAATTGAGAACCTTTCACAGCTGAAGAATGTCCTCGGGACGACCTGTAGGAAGGAAGGAGAATCTACTTTTGCTTTCAAATTCTTTATATACCTATTTATATTTTTTAAATGCTTTCATTCCACTTGCATGTGTACTAACTGTGATAAGGATATTGTTTTCATTTATAATTGATTTTATGAATCCTGTTGATAAAACTGTTTCTATTTCTTTGTGTACCATTAATCATACACTTATTTCACAGAACATTAATTTTTAATTGTGATATTGTATAGCAAAACAGTAGGACATCACACTCTCCGCAAATTGTTTTGGTACTTTTCAGCATTCCACTTATAGCACAACTACCCCATCTTCTTTAAGTTTGAAATAGTCCAATCACAAGTTGTATATTCCACCAATGCTATCTTGGAATTGTCTTGCTTGGAACAAAAATTGGTGTTGGTTCTGACCATATATAATTGGAAATATTTAAAAGAAGTACCTTCTTCATTTGATTCACTTTCAGTCAATTGTAACTATTGGATGTGCTGAGAATAGTCCCAATTACTACTGCACAGTGACACACTCTGAATTCTCTGTGGATTTCAATAATACTTATCAGCATTTTGAGGCATTATCTGTAACAACAGAAAAAATCAGTGATTGATGGGTACATATCTGTGCATAATGTGTAGAAATATGTGGAATATTTTTTATTGTTTTAATCACTATTTTGCAACACAATTATTATAAAAATATATAAATATATTGAAGAAACTTACCTTCAACCAGTATAAAAAAAATAAGAAAAACTATGTTTTAAGGATAAATAATCTAGTGGGTACTCCCTTTTTTGCTGTGAAGGATTTTATTTTTATTCTAAAGAAGTAAAAAATTAATATATTGATTCCAAAAAAAGGTGGGAGCCCTAAATGTACCATGGTTGTAAATAAATAAAGAACTAATTCAAACAAACACAGAATTTTAGAATATTTCAGGTATAAATAAATAAATTGAATACACAGAATTTTAGAATATTTCCGGTACATTTCTAGCTTTTAACATTAACAAAATTATATTTTACAATACAAATGGTCCTCTTTTGAACTTCTTGATATTACCAGAGCACATTCTTTTTGCAACATTTTCTTAGTTTCTAATCGTTCCATGTCAGTCATATCAATAGTGCAGCTTGTCGACTCTTTTTTAATTTTTTTTTTGGAATGTCTTGTTGAAAAGAAACGTAATTGTGGGTTAATGTACCTTTTATTTTTGTTTTCCTTAATGATGAAGTCATTTTTTCCATTATCCGTATTCTGTGGTAAATTGGTTAAATTATCAACTATACTTAAATGAAAATGAATTTTTTCTAGTGTAGGATCGTCCAAAGTATTGTAATCAAAATTTTGTAACTTACAAAATACATGATTAATCTTTCTGTTTAATTTCTCTTCAGTGCATTTATTTGATTTATCAAGCACACCACAAAAAATTTCAATATTACTTTCACTTTCATTTTTTACTGAATGTGTTATTACCTTTTTATTTTTTCCATTGCAAATCATAACATAATGAATATGTTTACAAATTAATTTCTGACGATTAAAGTCTATGCATGTACACCTGTATATGTGTCTACATATATCACAAGCAGAACAAATGTCTGCACAACAATTCATTTCTTGCTCTTGTTTTATAATATATGTGTTCCCTGATTCGTTTGTTATATTCCAAACATCTTTATGAAATTCTATTGCATAATTTTTCAATTGTTGTGCTTCACAGTGTCTTTTAAAAATGTCTGATGTACATTTAGTAGTTCTCCCTATTATTAACTTCACAATTCTGTCTCTACTTTTATCCCTCAAATATTGTAAAATCATATTTAAACCCTTATCAAGACGTCTAACTGTTTTTCGTTCTGCGTATATATATTTCAAGAATTTATGCATAGCTTCTACATGCATATTTGTATTAATGACAGAATCCTTGTGAAAGCAATAAGTCCATTTTTTATAATTGGACACATAATTATTTTTAAAATATTTCCCAAATTCTCTGGTGTCATCGTCATTCAATAATAATGTAATTGTGTTATTCAAACATTCTTGAAATTCCTGCTCTGTTGTGTTTTGCTGCAAAGTTTTTATTGCTTTCTTCACTTTCTTTTGTTTTTCTAAACCCTTCACTTTGGTTATATTACTTTGTCATGCTCGGTCGACATGCCAAGCACAGAAGAGATGGTTAGTACCACCACCCATTACTAATACCCACGCATTGAAGTATGCTGCAGCTAAATCAGACATAAAAATTTTTGGTCGTATTTCACCTGCAAAAAATACACCTTGCTCATAAAAAATGTAAATAATAGTTTTCATATACTTACCAACTACAGCTTTAATTTGTTGAAAAAAAGTTGATAGATATAAGTATCCTTTCGGTTACTGAACATGAATGATACTGGAAATCCTTGTCTGTATTCGTCTAGTACCATAACTGTGGTCAATTCAAAGTCATAACAATTGAGACCATGAGTTCCATCAATGGTTAAAGTACTGCTTCCAAATTTTTGTATCATTGATTTTTGAAAGTTGTTCATGATTATTAAACAAAAATCCTGTTGTTTCAAAAATGATGATTCAGTTCCTTGCTTTTTATAATATAAAATTGGATTTTCCTCAGGCATTTTCGAATTATTTTCCTGTACCCACAAATCCAAAGATATTGCATCATTTTCATATCGTTTGCCATCCTGATATTCAAGTCCAAAACATCTTTTAATAATATTATTTACGTCCTTCATAGTGAGCAAATCTATTCTCTTTAAATGCTCTCCAATGTTGTCACAAACAGTCTGTACTATTCTGAAAAAAATCTATTCTCTTTAAATGCTCTCCAATGTTGTTACAAACCATCTGTACTATTCTGAAAATTACATACAGGTATTTTATTGAGTAAAATTAATATCATTTACTTAGTAATACTATAAAAGGTAAGTCACCAATTTGAAAATTCAAACTTACTTTTTAGGTGGGATTCCATTAACCAATGTTGCAGCAATTTTTTCTCTTTCAAGCTTAGATAGCCTAATTTGTGCAAGATCAGCTTCATGTCCATAATGAGTTTTTTGAAAATTCACTGTTACTTTACCATCACCGTCACAAAGCATTTTTATTTGACTAGTACATGATAAATTAATATGACATAAGCCCTGACTCTTACAGCTGCGTTTATATTGCTTATCCAATTTTCGATTTCCACTATGCCCTGTAAGTACACAGATTATACAAATACAAAGGTAACCAAATAATAACTATTGTATAATCTTATTTTGAACAAAAGCTTTCTAGTTATTGGCTTACCTTTTTTACTGCGATTACAATTGTAGTATCTTATACTTCTATTGTTCCTGTATTTAGATATAACGTAGTAACTGCAAGATACTTCTTCAATTGTTTGTTTCCAATTTGTAAATTCTGAAATAAAAAAGAATACTTCACTCAACTTTTTCTAAATGTACTTTTAAATACAATAGGTACCTAAGTTTTAATGAAAGATAGTAACATAATTAAATGAAAAATTAAAAACTATAAATCATAACCAAAAATAAAGGGTCACTTGGTCACTTCTAACTTGAAAAACAAATAATAAAACTTAGGTACCATCTATATTTGCAAAGACAATTGTTTCTTTTTCAAATTTTAAATTGTGAACTTTTTCCAAATGGTCAATTAAAAATGATCCTTGCTGAAATGATGTATCATAATCATTTTCTAAACACTTGAAACCCCACACTTCTTTAGCATAAGCAAAAGGTTCAACCACAAAACAGTTAGTTAGACTGTTTTGTGAGGTTCAACCTCATCTTTATGAATTTCCCTAATGTGTCTGTTGACACATTAGCAGTGAAATTTTCAATGTAAATGGATACATGGAGACGTCATATGTCAAGCGAGCAAATGGACGAGTTCTATACAAGGGAATTGCTGCCAACATAACGAGCAGAAAAATACTGAAAAGGTTAGTCGCATAAGGAAGTGGTTTTTCTGATCAATTTTTGGTTTTTCTTATATGTTTTGAGTCCCTTTACCACCCATGTTGTACCCGAATAGTTTGGAGGTCTTTTTAATTTGGGGTATTTTGCATCTTACAGTTGAGTAGTTGACGAAAAACTAATGTCAGCTGTCAACACATATTTGTTTTTGCTTTGCTTTTGGCTTTATTTGTGTTGCTGGTTGCTGGTATATTGGATACTAATTTTTATTCTACCTTTGTTTGTGCTTTGTGAGACTCTGATCTGCTTTTATTATTGCAAATATCCTCGAGAAGAGTTATTAGACATTCTACAGCCTATCTTTAGTCTAGTATTAGTTTACAATTAGACATGGATTCTGTACAGTTGGCAGAAGCAAACGTGAGCCCTGGTGGGCGTGTTCATGTCGCTGTTGTTGTATATTTGTAGTAACAATTCGATATTTTGAATCGATAACCAAATATCGATACTATAAATGTCAACTGTTAAGAGATATGTAAACAAAGTCAAACTTGCTAAAAATGTAACTCTAAATATTAATAAAAAAATTTATATTGGACCAAAACTAAAACTACCGTTTGCCCTAAATGTCTATATTTTCAAATTACATGACTGTATTTATGTCATGAGAAAAAAGGGTCAAGTTTCTATGGAAAGCAACAAAATATGAACTGGTTATAGTCCAGTGTTGCCGATGCAAAAATGAAAATTACCCGAACTTACTATTCAAATTATCAGAATTTGTCAAAATTACCAAAAGGACACATTGGTTATCTAAATAAAGTCTTCGACCCCAGTCAATAGGGAAAGTCCCCAAAAACAATAGCCATTTTTTATATCCCTTCTACAAAATATTCGAAAAACTATTCGATCCAAATTAGTGAAATTGTCTAAAAATCGGATAATCATCCTCGCATTGACAACACTGATACAGAATGAATAAAATAATGTATGTTGATGAAATCACTCGGTCATATTATTTCGATTATATTTAACAATTACTAATGGACAATCGTTAACATTGACTCTTGATTGGCTGCTTGCGATGACCTTATTATAGTTCGCATATTTTCCGGGGCTCATGTTTGGTTCTGACAACTGTAGTGCTTTTACCGACAGATGTTCCTGGAGCAATGTTACAAGAAAATGTACGTTTAGAGGACCATTCTGTCAAGGAATTGAAAAGGTGGTTGGAGTGCAGGTCCCTTAAACAAACTGGGTCTAAGGATGAACTGATTAAGAGGTGTGTTGAATTGCTGAAACTACTTCATTGTTCTTATATTTGAATTTTTCAGAATTAACGACTGCATTGATAATGGAGGAACAAACAAGATGTTTTTAGGCATAGACCAAGGAAAATGGTATGATATGAAGAGAAATATTCTTCAAAATCCAACTTCACACAAGGATACATTTGATGTGTTTCAAGAAAATTTAATGTGGTCAAGATTTCCATCACGCCCCTTGCCTCAGTATTTCAATAAAGGCCATATATTTACTTATATAGTGAATGAAAATATTGAAAGCGAAAATCCAGAAGTTGTTGAAAGGGATAACGATTCAATAGTAACAGTAAAGCCATTTAGAAGAGGGTCACAATATGTCGACAGTGACCACTTAAGCCAAATTTATGATTCCCTTATTAAATGTTACTATTATTGTAAGTGTAAATGTCAAGCATCATTTGACAAAAAAATTAAACATGATGTCATAATATGCTTAAATAACATATCTGGAGCTGTTGTTCGAGGTAAATGTGATTGCAAACAGTCTGCAATGGGCAAGTGCAGCCATATTACTGCATTATTACTTTTTTTGTCAAAATACATAGAAGAACATGGTCATGTTCCTGTAGCTTCTACAAGTCAGCCATGTGAATGGGGACAAGGCTCCAATAAAAGGGATCCAGGACCTGTGTCTACTCATATTTATCCCATAAAGCGGTATAAACCTGCAGAAAGATCTGTATATAATCCACTCCCAACAAACTATTGTAGAAACATTGACATGAATGCTTTTTTAGTAAACATTCAAAATGGGAGTCAAGAAACCATGTTTGAAACATTATTTTCCATTCAATATAAAGATTTCAAATTTAGTAGTGATGAACTTGAGGTAATAGATAGACAGACCAAAATATTTATTAATAATATGAATATTTTTTTAAATGGTTATACCAATCAATTGGTTCAATTACCTGACTCTTTCCCTCAAGGTAGTCATAAATGGATATACTGGAGAACTTATTTCATAACATCATCCAATGTCCATATTGTTTGTGGTTTAAAAAGTGACCAGGCAAAAAAAAACTTCTTGCTTAGAAATTTATGGCTTCAAACAAAACCAATTTCTACTTCTGCGATGCAATATGGAAAAAAAAATGAATCCATTGCAAGAACGAAATATAATTCTTTTATTAAGGCAAGCCAAAAAATAGAAGAATGTGGACTTGTTGTTAATAAACTTTTTCCTTTCTTAGCAACAAGTATAGATGGGTTAGTAAGAAATAGTGATGGTTCAATTGACCACATTTTTGAAATTAAATGTCCAAAAGTCTTGGAAAAATGCAAAAATATTTTAAACTTTGACACATTCCTTACAAAAAGTCAATTGAATAACTTCTGCCTGTCCAAAACAAATAATAAAATTTTTTTAAAACCAAATCATCCATATCTGTATCAAATATTAGTGTCATTAATAGTATTTGATATTGATCATTGTAATTTAATAATTTGGAATCCAAGTGGGATACTCATAGTTCCTGTAAATCGTAAAAATTATTCTGATAAAATGAAGCAAATAATTGACAAAACTAAAAAATTTTATGAAAATGTATTTGTGCCAGAAATGTTTGCCATGAAAGTTGTTCGGGGGCTAAGTCCTATCTGTTTGGCTTAAAACTCTAATTTTCTTTAGGCATTTAATATAGCTTTATTACTTTTGGCAACAGACTGTAGAAATAGCCTAGATATTATTGTACTAGTACAATATGTGATTTATTAATTTGTGCAATTGGAACATTTTTCAGTGCAGTGTAGCAGTCTATCATTAATGATTTATTAATTTTCAAATTATAAACTCGTAATTGTGACGACATATGTAATAAATCCTGTTTCTGGTTAAATTTGTGTATTTTTGTGGTTAAATGTCTTAAAACAATAAATAAAAGCTAACATGTATTTATAGAGTGAGGTTTTTATCTTTTCTATTTATGATTTAACTAGGTAAATAAAATAAAGTGTTAACAGAAGCAATATGTTTAATTACACCTTCAATTATTGGTTTGGTACATAGACTTATATTGTATAAAATTCTTCAGCAATTTGGTATGGTAATAATCCAAAAAATTACATAAACTACAAAATATGGTGTCAAACAATTTTTCAAATACAGAATTCTATTTAACCAAAGGTTTTTCAACATTTACAAGAAAGCACACAATACTGAAAATATTTGATATTATTGGTAACATGGTAATAGGACAACGGTTACTTAATATTCTGTATAATTTAATCCTTCTAATGGCACGTTCAACATGAACTCTGGATTTGGCAATTTTTTTTGTCAGACGTTCTTCCTCTGCTGTCAGTTTATCCCTTTTCAAAAGAAATGGTGGAGTGATCACTTTAATTTTAAGTTCATTTGCAATATCTTGAAGTAGGAAGCCCCTATCTGCTAATAAACAGTCATTTTCTTGCAGAAAGTTTTTTATATCGCACTGTGCAAACAATTCACTGTCAGATATGGAGCCTTCAAATCCTTCACTAAAGAATATTATGGCACCACTAACTGCAATTACAACTAGAAATTTAATTGTGTTAGTGTGCTTGTAACTGGAGTAAGTATTTCCTTGCTGCCTGAAGTTTCTTGCCATTTGTAATGTTATCTCGGTGGCATCCATAACCCCAAGAATTTTATCCTCAAAATTTTTGAAGCAATAAGGAATGTCCTTTATATTTCTAGCTGCCAAAAATAAATCACCTCTTAGTCCAATGATTTGGTGGTAGATAAATTGAACCCAGGTAAAAAAGATCACTGATATGTATGATTTATTTGTATTACAAAAATATGTCAATTCTTGTAAAGTGTATCCTCGTCTCAATCTAACTAGCACCAAACATAACTTGTCTCTATTAGAAAATTTTGAATAGAAATTCTTCCTAACTCTAAGCTGATATTTAAATTGGTATTTTAAGTCAATCATAATATTTTCATCTAAGAATGAATAGAGTGCTTCAAAATGTGAAGGGTTAAGTCCAGTAAAGTATTTAAACATGGTAGTATTTCTTTTTAGGTTTTTATATGAAAAATAGTTTTCCCGGTATGAGTATTTCTGTCCACAGTAAAGTTTTGAATATACTTGTACTATCTTTTGTTTATTTTTTGGTAATCTTTTTTTTGGTTCAGGTTGTGGTTGCATTACAATATTGGTAGTGCTATAATTGTGTTCCAAAATATTTGTAATGGTTGTAGTTGGAGATGGAAAACTCTCAGATAATTGATCATCAACAACTATTGGATTATCTGAGACAGTAGCAAGTTCTTGTACATTTGATTGAGTCAATTCTGCATTTACTTCAGCTTCAGTAGACTCATCATTACAATAGGGTTTTGGATCTACACAATTCTTATCAAAATGTTCACTACAAATATAAGTGGTTTTGTTGATTGTGGCGATATTCAGATTTTGGTTGCCACATAACTCAATCCATTTGAGGCATCTGCTGGGACATCTCGTGGGTTTGGGAAACGGAATAAACTTAATGGCATTCCGTTTTCGTCCTCTAACTAAAGCCCTTGTATTATTTTTACAACTTTGATATGCACAACGCTTCATCGCAATTTGTATAGTATAATCACAACGAAGATACAAATGACGGTAGACTATAACTCTTCTCGAGGATATTTGCAATAATAAAAGCAGATCAGAGTCTCACAGAGCACAAACAAAGGTAGAATAAAAATTAGGATCCAATATACCAGCAACACAAATAAAGCCAAAAGCAAAGCAAAAACAAATATGTGTTGACAGCTGACATTAGTTTTTCGTCAACTACTCAACTGTAAGATGCAAAATACCCCAAATTAAAAAGACCTCTAAACTATTCGGGTACAACATGGGTGGTAAAAGGACTCAAAACATATAAGAAAAACCAAAAATTGATCAGAAAAACCACTTCCTTATGCGACTAACCTTTTCAGTATTTTTCTGTTCGTTATGTTGGCAGCAATTCCCTTGTATAGAACTCGTCCATTTTTTAAGCACCCGCGTAATTGAATGTAAATGTACCTTAAGAATTTGGCTGTCCCGCACTTGCGACAGCTCAAAACAGTTGGCACCCCTGACTTGCAACAAAATTTGGGTCATTTTGTATGCAACAAATCTAAAGAATGCAGTAAAATTGAGAGTTGAAATTTAAACATAATATAACTTGGACCTTTGTCTTGGGGATCAGGTATTTTGGTCAGGTTTTAGATTGTTATAAAAAAGATATAAGCCATCAAGTGATGGTGTGATTTCGACAGTTTTGACAATTTGTGGTCACCAATTCGAACGCCAAGACCTTATCCCCAAAAGAAAGCCTAGAGAATTCGATTCTGAGAATATGAAATCTCAATTTATTGTATATTTTGAGATTTGTTGCACGGAAAATTTAGAATACGAACGCATCTGTACATTAGTTCAGCTGTTCCACCGTCTTGATTGATGGCGCTGTATGGAACTTCAATGACAGATTACGACGGTCAAATGTCGTTGTCATGTCATGTGTTTTGTGTACATAAAAATATTTCAAAAATCATTTATTTTTCATTTATTGGTTAGAACTTGTTAGTATTTGTAGGCGGTTGAAATAAAATAATTTTCATGCTGGAGAAGTAAATTTGTGCCCCGTTTATTTTTATTTCGCATGTGCCTCACCACAAGTACCTATCGTGAAATAAACCACAAATATTTTTAGCTATTGCTAGTGATTCCAGGAAGTGCCTGATATTTATTGATCCTCATATCGGGGCCTGTTGGTTCCTCCTGGGTCCTGTACCTAGCCATAGATTGCATCAGCATAAACATAGTTTTATACACCAGCATCCTGAGTTATTGATGAAAACTACATTGGTGATAGCATTGTCTATAAAAAGTATAGACAATGGTGATAGTAATAAAACTACATAATTGCATTCTACTAATTGACCAAAATAGACATTTCGTATTCTATTAAATTCTGTAGTGATCTATTATTTTTGAAACAGGAATAAAAATATTATCTAATATGTTTGATCTTCAATTATGTTTCCAAATGTTATTCTAAAATACTTTTTACAGTTTTCCTCCAGTTTGTAATAATCCAACATGCCTGTTTTTCCATTGGCTCTTCTCAATTATTCAAGCAAAAATTTCATTGAATACAAAAACAAATTGCAATCTGCTTGTAGTTTTTTTTTTAAATTTGAACTACAAGGTAAGTAAGTGAGTAGGTAGTTTTTATATTTATCATAATACAGAAAGAAATGCTAATTAGGTAAAATATAAAAATGTTTATTATAGCAATAGAAAGACATATTATCTGCTTTTTCTATTAAAATATAAACGAAATTATTGTTACAAATTCAATGTATTTGTCTTCATATTTATTAAAATACATGGCAACTGAAGTTCATCTTCTAACATGTGTGCAGTTACATTGGAATTCATTTTAGTTACATTATCAGAACTGTAAATGGAATAAAATAATTAGATGTTTCTACTAAATAGGTGTTGTCATTTTTCTTCTTACTGAATAGTTTTAGCGAATACTTCTATTTGAAAATTATTTGGATCTGTGTGATCAGTTACTTACATTGGACTTCATTTTAGTTACATAATCAGAACTGTAAATGGAA
>CAJUYI010000216.1:139828-220693 GCA_910591695.1 Galerucella pusilla | reverse complement strand
TGTTTTATTTCATCGTTTTCTATGGATCTTCTTCAAGATCTACTCGATTTTTCAAGGAAGTATAAACCTGAATAACTTAAAAATTGGAATTGCCAGCTATGGCTGTAAAGAAAAGTTCATTAATATACAAATGAATACATAACCAAAGAAAAATTAAAGTCCCTTAAATATTTACCCATTAATTTGAGTAAGCTTGAAATGGAATGAATCAATACCATAACATTTTTTAAATTCAGATTATCAATAGAGGAAATGAAATCGGCGATTTTATTGAAATTTCAAAACTCTGAAGGTCTTGTACAGGGTTATTCATTATAAATGTCCCAGCCCCTATCATAGTTATTATTGTATAAACAAAATTTTTTTTTAAATAAAAGTTGTGTTATAAACTAATTTTATTATAACGTTAACAAAAGTACAGTGGCGTGCATAGATTGGGGGACACAAAAAAATTATTCGTTTTCTCAAATGAGACACCCTATATATTATTGAATTTTTGAAAAGATGTTTCTGTTCTGATTTCAAAAATATATCATACCATACCCCTGTCTTACACCGTTCTTAAGATATTAAAGTATAAATAATACTATAAATATTGAAAAGTCAATATTATCAAAGAAAGCTATGAAAATCACAACTGTCATGTTTATTAAATGTCATCATTATTGAAACATTCAAAATGGTTTACAGATCTTGCTAAATAGAAAATAGCAAAGATAAACGTGCAGCGCAAAGAGCATACAGGGAGTTGTATCCAAATCGTCCAACACCCGCAGACAATATGTTCAGACGTATTTACCAACAGATAATAATATCGGTGGTTTTAATAGAAAAAGGCGACTAGTTCATGCAAACAACGAAGATCAATTAGATATACTGCTTTATTTCGAAGGTAAGCCCTCTTATAGGTATTCTTGAGAAGTTTTTTGAAACACTATATTATTTTTTAGAAAATTCTGAATGTAGTATAAATAATGCAGCAGCTCATTTGAATATGAGTAACTCTAAAATACAACGTACGTTGAAAACATAAAAATTACAAACCATATGAAATTTCACCCGTACAAGTTTTGACAGAGGCTCATAAAAAGAAAAGGTTTGAGTTTTGCCATCAAATGCTCCAAAAGTTAGATGAAGATCCTAATTATTTGACTAAAATATTATGGACCGATGAATCGTCCTTTTCTATGGCTGGAGTTTTTAATAGGAAAAATCGTAGGTCATGGGAAAACAGGGAGAATAGAAAAAGATTGATAAAACCAATAAAAAAATCAGGAAGAAAAACTCTTAGTGTATGGTGTGGAATTTTCGGAAACAAAATTGTTGGAACCATATTTTATGATTTCAATTTAACAGGAGTTATATCTATCTGGAAATGATTCTTCCTGAAGTTGAAAATATTCTTGTAGAGAGTTTTTTGGACGTTCAACTTCAGGATATGATTTGGATGCAAGATGGGGCAGCACCGCATAATGTCCTACCTGGTAAAGAGCAATGTATTTCAAGTGTTGATAGGGAATAATGGCTGTATTCAAGTCATTAAATACCGAATTCAATTAGAAATATACAATCAAGCCATTTCTGATACAATTCAAAATAATATAATCAGACGTTTTCAATTATGTATTGGAAATAATGGTGGACACTTCGAACAACTTTTATAAGCTATTATTTATTTATAATTGTAAGGTTATCTCTGTTATATTCGTTATCAATTATTTGTAATATTAATTAAATGTTGACCAAAACTTTTATTTAATATCTAAAGAACGATGTAAGATAGGGGTATGACATGGTATATTTTTGAAATCAGAAGAAGAACATCTTTTCAAAAATTCAATAATATATAGGGTGTCCCCTAAACTACGCACGCCACTGTACTTTTGTTAACGTTATAATAAAATAAGTTTATAACCAAACAACTTTTATTTAAAAAAAATTTTTGTTTATACAATAATAACTATGGTAGGGGCTGGGACATTTATAATGAATAACCCTGTACATTTAAAAAAATTGGAATACATGTTTCAACGTTTCTTTTTGATATAGATTGCAGATAGTAATCTTTCAGGAGATGGTATTATATCCCAGTCTACTCTGCTCCTCAATATTACGACTTTTTAGGGATGTTCGTTAGTTTTTCAGAAAGTTGAAAGTCTACCAGCCAATTTTCAGTAGTAATAACCCAAGGGCATTGATAATTGTTCGAAAAAATTTTATGACAGATGTCGAAAGCTTGTTGCTTGGAAACAGACCGACGCCGTAGGCGGAGGTCTGTTGCCTATAAGCAACAAGCTTGAGAAAGTTGTCATAAAATTTTTGAGCATTTATCAATGTCCGAGGGTTATTCGTATAGAAAATTTTTTGTTCCAGTATTACAACCAAATCGTGACGTTTCGAAATATTAAATATTCGAAACTTCAAAATCGAAATAAATCAATATGTATCCATAGCAACGTGTGAAAATTGCCCATGGTCTGTTTTCAGTGTAATGTTGACATGATTGGCTGAGATTGTTCATATGATATAAAATGAGGAAATTTGATTGGTTTTTGGAATTGTCAAAAAATTTTCACTCAAATAAATCCCATTTCACAAATATCTATCGCTATCCTGAGCAATACTAAGTACCTAAATATTATTTAAATTAGTTACACTAAATAATTTCAATGATTGGCCTAGTCATAAAGTAGATGATACCAATCAGGGAATTCCATGCAAAATCCGGTTATTGTATGAAGCCTGATACTAAATCATATAATTATTAACAAATTATAATATTATCCAAATTTTGATACCTAGATATTTAAACTAGTTTAAAATAATGCTAATAATATTTCGGCGATTGAAGGTTATCAACGTTGATGGAAATGAGGTTTTTATCATTAATATCTATATCGCTCCAGTAACTTCTACTAATTTTTGTCCCCATTGTTATTTTTCCATAATAAATCCAAACTATACAATTCTGGACAATCATTGAGGTCGTTTTAGTCGTTTCGAAAACTTTCTGCGCCCACAAAAAAGATCTATTTTCGAATGAAGACCAAGGACTCAACTGATCAAAAAGTTGAATAAAAAATCACAGGATTTATTTGAAAGGCATCTAATGAAATTATTCAATGCAAAACATTTTGAAATTATCTCCATTAAATACCGAGGTGTTAACGGGGAAATAAACAGCAAGGAGAAGATCTTAATGGCCTTACTTTGCATAAACCGAGCTGTGATCTTTTCAAACTCTGTGTATTATTAATTTTTAGTGAAATTTGTATTGAATTTTTCTCCTGCTATTTAAAGTAAATAATTATAATAATAAAATAATTATAATTTACCACTAAAATTAATATACTTACTTTTAAACGTCTAGTTAACATAGTTAGTGAGATCAGTGAATTACCGAAACACAAAAATCACAAACACTAATATTTATTTTTAAAATAAAAATCTATCATTGAATAAATTAAATTTATATCAAAAAATAATAATTGAAAAAGTTCTTGCGACCCCTCGACTGGTCGAACTACCAAAAACAAATGACTAATAACCTCTACATATATGGTGAAATATACCGAATTGGACATCCATGGAAGGTGTATTGTATGAGGGTTATACAGCGTGTTTCCGCTGCCGAAGACATGACAGGTCAATGAATAGGTACCATACGCTGACGCTGTTTTGGTTGATAGCCTTGGAACGAAAATTATTTGTTGAGAATGGGCTGACCGAAAAAAAAATCTTTACCTATGTAGCAATATACAACATGTAATTATTCACATCACAGAAGAAATAAAAAACAAACAGACACAAAAGTACAGTCAGCGAAACACAGTTTTTGTCTTGTAAATTGTAACGAGAATTGTACCCTTCAAATAGATTATCTCGTTGATTTAATTATATATTAAGTAGTCTTATTAATATTTTTACGAGCTGGCCTATTTTTATATTAGTTACGACTTAATTTTTAAAGTTAAGTTAATTGTTAAGGATTGGCATTAGGGGCACTTCATAAGTCGATTCGATTAGTAGAAATATTTGGTGAAAAGAAATTAATTACTACCTAGATTATTATAAAGTTTAGTGAACAGCCAGAAATATTTTAAGGTATGTATGTATGTATGTGTTTTTTTTTGGGGTGACATTCACTGAGACCTAAAAGATCTATTTTGCCCCATTACTTCTACTCAGTTTCTGAGGAGAGTCTCAGAATCTAGTAGTTCCTTTAGTCCTATTTCCCGGAGGAATTTTAGGATGTCTGCAGGCTTCAACTTAGGCAAATGTTCCTCTTCCATCCAGTAATCTCCCAGGTGCTGTGCTCTAGGATTCTGGAGTGCTGTGCAGTTGGAAAGTATGTGGATGGGGGTTTCTTCTTCCATTCCACAAAATCTGCATTCTTCTTCCTCCACTATTTTGAGCTTTTTCAGGTGCCCATTCAGGCGACAATGTCCCGTCAGGACCCCTGTTAAAACACTTAGCGCAGTTTTACTTTGACTTAATATGCATTCTTTTGATCTCAACAGGTTGTAGTCACCCAGAAGAGTCTTTGATTGTATAAGCCCTACTAGATTTTTCCAATGGTCAGATCTTCTCTTCTTCTCGGCTTTACTTATTTCCTCCAATATTACATTGGGGCTGATTCCGCAAAAGGGTTCAGGCCCCCAAAAAGGTATTTCAGTCCCCTCTTTGCTCTGCTATTTCATTTCCTTCTATTCCAGTGTGTCCTGGAATCCATAGTAAGGTGACTATGTTGTTCTTGCCTAGATCCATTTTGGAACTGATTATACAAGAGCTCAGTGCCTCAATGGCTGCTTGACTATCCGACATTATGATAATCCTTTGTCTTCTGTATCCTTTATCAATATTGAACTGGGCGCACTTTCTTATGGCGTGGATTTCCGCTTGAAAGATACTTGGGGTTTTTCCCAAGCTTTCAGAGTGTTTGGTTCCTGGCCCGAACACTCCTATCCCAGTTTCTTCTATTGCTTTTGAGCCGTCTGTGTACCATTGAATGGCATTCTTTCCAAGTCTGGTAATGGTATTTGGATCCCATTCCTTCTTGTTGCTCATTTCCGTAACGAATTTCTTTAAAAAGTTATACTTTTTCATCATACCGTCTTGTGGCATGTCCCAGGTTGTCTGATTTCTAAGAAGTGAGGAGGTGGTTTTTTTAATGATTCCCTCTCTACTTAGTCTATATCTTGTTCTTTCTGCAACGCTCTCCACCACCATATGTAAAAAGGTGTAAAGGGGGTATTTTAAGGTAAGTCATGTGGGTTATTCATTTCTTGTAAATTGTGAATTTTTTAATGTTTTCTACTTTCAACTATATTTTCTTGACATTTCATTCAGTTTATAATTTTGTTGGTTAATTGATCAAAAAACTAATTTAGTTTCGTTTGATTAAAATATTTTCCATTCAATTTAGAATTAACCTTTCAAAATTTATTATGATACTTTGCGCTTTTTGAAATACTAACCGAAATACGAATATGGTTCATCCAATAGCCTTTTTGGTGTGCGTCATCGATTGTTGATGTCCTTCTAACACATTACGTAGGAATCAAAAGATCACAATAATGAACCGTTTAAATGTATTAGAATCGTTAACCCTTTGACTTTGACAAAAATTTGATTGGTTGAGGTTTAGATTACGCGCAAGCGCAACCTATCGATGGGGCATTCAAAATACTATGAAGGACCTTGGACCTGAATTGATTTTATTGTAATCTTGTATATTTACCATTAATATATGAATTAATAAATATACGGGCGCCCTTAATTATTTTAACACACCCTTACTAAAAATCCTGAAATCGTTAAGGTTGAGAACCACTGTATGCTCTTCTAATAAAGAGTCTTCTGAGACGCTCTCTCTAGCTTTCTCACGAGTTTTCACTCAAGAACCCAATAATGACAACCTCCCATTAATTAACTGTCCTCGCCTCAAGGCATCTTTGGAACATGTAGTATTTACACCAGACCGTATAAAACAGCACTTACTGAAACTACGCACTAACGCATCACCTGGTTTAGATGGTCTAACTCCAAAACTCCTAAAAAGCTGCGCAAACTCGCTTGCAACTCCCCTGTCGTTAATTATGCAGGCTTCCTTCACTCAAAGTTCCATACCCCCAGCTGGAAATTAGCATCTATCACCCCCATATTCAAAAAAGGTAACAAACTTGATTCCAATAACAACCGCCCGATTAGTCTGCTGCCAGTGGTCAGTAAAGTCATGGAAGCCATTATTTCGGAGGAGACGACCAAATTTCTTCTCCTGGAAAATGTGATTCCAACGCAACAACACGGATTTGTCGCTGGCCGTTCCACCCTAACCAACCTGCTACACTGTGTTAATGACTGGACGTCATCTCTTAACGATCGGCAGCCAGTAGATATTGTCTATCTGGACTTTTCCAAGGCCTTTGATCGCGTTCCCAGGCGCAGACTTCTACACAAGCTGGAACACTTCGGCATTCGCGGCTCTTTACTTAGCTGGATTGACGACTTTCTAACGGATAGATATTTTAAAGTAAGAGTTGGCGAAGACTTCTCAAGGGATAGATTGGTGGAAAGTGGAGTGCCACAGGGTTCTGTTCTTGGTCCTCTGCTTTTTACGGTATACACCAGCGATCTTCCTTATCACGTAACTAATAAAATATCTTTGTACGCTGATGACACAAAGATATATACGAATCCTATCACCAACCAACAAACCCTCCAGCTGAACTTAAACTCCATCTCCAGATGGTGTTCTCAGTGGCTACTTCCATTGAACACGGAAAAATGAGTAGTGCTCCGAATTGGTAAAAACAACCCACTACTACCGTACTTCGTAGATAGTCGACCATTAAATTCTGTGTTTTCCTATAACGTCCTCGGAATTATCGTAAATAGCAACCTAACTTGGTCTGATCATATAACTTCAGTTTGTAAGCGCGCGAACACCAGACTTTATCTCATTCGTAAGTGCTTTTCGAGTGTTTCGTTCCAGTCGTTTTGCAAACTGTATACTATCTATGTCCGACCAATTCTCGAGTACGCCGGTCCAACGTGGTATCCAGACCTAGTTCGCGATAGAAATCTTTTGGAAAATGTTCAAAGAAGAGCCACTCGACTGTCCCTGGGACAGCGAAGACCTTCCTACGAGGAAAGACTCTCCATGGCCAACCTAACTTCCTTTGAACTTCGCAGACACCGCGGAGACCTCATTACCACTTTTAAAATATTAAAATTTAATTTTGGTAATCTTGAAATGATGCTCACCTTAAATCCAGATGACCGCCTTAGAGGACACCTTTTTAAACTCAAAAAAGAAAACTTTACCGTCAGATCAAGACAGAACTTCTTACCAAACAGGGTATTCGACAGCTAGAATAATCTTGATGTATCCACAGTTTCTGCACCATCGACTAACTCGTTCAAAAACAGACTTGATCGTGCGCTGCTAGAGCACTTATAGTTTATTTGGTAATTATGTATATTGTACTTATTTTCCTGTTCTTTACCTACTAGTACCTAAGTTTCTTGTGTAATTATCTGTTTTTGGGCATAATAGGGATTTGTCCCTCTGCCCTTGTCTAACTATGCTAATAATAATAATAACCACCGATGCTAAGCTTGGAGTACAAAGGTCATCCCAACAACATAGGTTACAAAATATGAAACTTTTAATGTAATCTTAATAATTTAGTTTTCAAACATTGAAGAGATTGTTGTGATAACTCATGTTTTCTTTCAATTTTATAATAACTCTCGACAGAAAATGTACATATATTTGGTTACAAATCAGAAACTTTCCAAATAATTCATGCTGAAAATTTCACATCTTTATTTCAATGAAAAAACTGTTTTAAACTTCATATTGGATTCGTATCAATGTATCTACTTATAACAATATCTATTGAAATCTAGTGATATTATTAATAATAAATATTGACATACTTATTTCACATAAAAAAAGGTTAAATTGCTAAATTTCACTAGTTAATTTGCCATACATTTTATAGAGTAGATGTTTAGTATTCAACCCAGGGAAAATAATTGTGATTATGTTAATAATTTTAATACACACAATGCTTTTGCCGTCACATCAATGCGGATGGAATAACTGTACAAAGTTATTAAATACCGATAATTTCAACGGTTGTATAGAAAATTGATGTAGATCCAGCAAAAGCAGTGGAGCATCATGGACCGCACTCTTTATACAAAATCAAAAATTGAATATATATGTCATTTGTGAATTGCTTAGTGAAAGTCAGTTTACATTTCCTTCATCAGAAATGAAATTTATTGATTCTACCTTGGTTCACGGTAAACTACAGATCAATATACTAGGGTACACTACACTCCATCGCCCTCTGAAAACTCGTGAAACTTTGTGAGCAGAGGTTAAAAATGACTCCGAATAAAAAGTGTTCATAGGTACATTATAGGCAGATGTAGGCGTAGGAGCAGAAATTGTAGAACTAAAACTAGACTCCGTTTCACATAAGAAGAAGCCTGCGAAGTTTGGCAACTGAATTGCGCAGAAACCAAAATCAGTCTTCTTTATATCTGTAAGTGTTGTGTATTTTATTTGATCTTAAATCATGCCTCCTAAAAAAACTTGTTTGGTGTTGAAAAAATTATTCACAGTCAAGGCCCAGAGATTCTAATTTTGTGTTAACCTACAAAAGGTGGAAACTTCAGCTACTGATAATGTCGATTTAACAATATAGCGCTGGTTTTGACAACAAGTTCGCGCATACGACTGCAACTTCACATGGCTTCTTCTTATGTAAAATGGACTCAAGCTATGTAGATATCGTCCGACCAGAAGCTCTGAGAGCATAATCCTGGACTAAAAACAATGCTGAAATCACATCAATGAATTATCCTCAGTAAAGGAAATGTCAATGTAAGGCGTTATAATAATAATTAACTATTGTCTTTGGCATTTTCAACTTTTATAATAACTCGATATTGAATATATTTAGCTCTTAATTAAAAATAACCAATACCCTTATTTAAGAGGCTTATTATATCTCGGAGGAAATTGATTAACTAGTCGGCGTTAGCTGTGATTGAATGGTGTCGGTGGGGTATAATCAGTGGCGATGGGTGGGCGGTAGAACGGCTTCATAACAGTAACGGAATTGAAAATGCATACAAAAGACCAGGCACGATACCTTATACTATAATTAAAAATGAATCGAGGTTAGAATGGCACATTGTAATTTTGTAAGGCAAACAATTTTACCTGTGAATTTTGTAAGAAATCCTTTTATGTTTTTCGTATGAATGCTGACAAACAGTGTACTATGTCAAACGTTGTGCCAAGCAATTTTAAAACTAAAGTGCTCAGTGCGTGCAAAATGAGTGGGAACTGTCTTATTAAATGCGATGTGAAATCGTTGCGACAAAAAGCTGGACATAAAAAAGACCAAATAAAAATCAAACGAATCCCATTAGGGCATACCAATTCAACCCATAAGTTTTCAATGACAAAAGAAAACTAACTAACCTGCCTTGTATGTATATAATGTATTTTGGGGTGACATTCACTGAGACCTAAAAGATCTATTGTGCCCCCTTACTTCTACTTAGTTTCTGAGGAGAGTCTCAGAAACTAGTAGCTCCCCTAGTCCTATTTCCCGGAGGAATTTTAGGATATCTGCAGGCTTCAACTTAGGTAAATGTATGTGGATGAAGGTTTCTTCTTCCATGCCAGAAAATCTACATTCTTCTTCCTCCACTATTTTAGCTTTTTCAGGTGCCCATTCAGACGACAATGTCCCCTTAGAATCCCTGTTAAAACTGTTAAAACTCCTAGCGCAGTTTTAATTTAACTTATGCATTCATTTGATCTCAACTGGTTGTAGTCACCCAGAAGAATCTTTGAATGCCTAATTCCTACGAGATCTTTCCAATACATAGTCAGATCTCTTTTTCTTGGCTTCACCTTTTTCTTCCAATATTACATTGGAGCTGATTCCGCAAAAGGGCTTCGGCCCCCAAAAGGTTGTTTCAGTCCCACTCTTTGCTAGGTTATCTGCTATTTAATTTCCTTCTATTGTATGTATGTAACACAGACGTTACAGTGAAACACATAATATGTGATTGCTTCAAATGCCTTAAATTGAGACAACAAAATGACCCAATAGCTTTGAAGTTATTTGAGGTGAACAAATGGACGTAGAACTATTAATTAACTAGAATAAATTAAACACCCAATACATGTAATCATTCAAAATATATAATTTTGGTCGCTAATAACCTCACCTTATTGTTAGGAGCAACTATGGAATAGAACTAAAAAAGTGGTTGAATGAAGGCTTGGAATACAAACTAATTCAAAAACATTTGGTGAGCGTCAATCTGAAGTGGAAGCCAGAGCATTAGATTAGATTTGATGCGTCCTTTCCGGCTCTATTGTGATTGGCATTTCTCCTAAGGCATTGACACTTTTCCAATCTTTGTTAATTAAGTCAGCCAAAATTGTTGGCAAACGTGTGATTTATTTTGAAGTAATCGGTGGATTCAAAAGTCCATCATCGAAGAGATTATTGGTTTTTATAGCCATGTAATATACAGGCAAGCAAGCCTTTGTATGCTACTTAACAGCCTAAAATAGCTTCTACTTGCAGTGTCTTTGTCCACCCCATCACTGATATGCATGCTGTTCATGGTCTAACAATCCTTGTTCTTTTTCTTCTTATTTTTTTGGGATTCAAACCACAATAATGTTTTTTATTTTTCATTTCGAAATAAAAAATAAAAAACATTCTTGTGGTTTAATTCCCAAAAAATAAGAGAAAAAATAATAAGTAATGCCACAAGGAACTTACAGAAGATAACAATCCTTGTGTACAGCCATGTGGAAAAATTTTCATTGGTTGGAACACCAGTTTTTCACATACATTTAACATCTAACCAGATTAAGGATTGCTTTCTGTGTAGTCTGTTTGGCAAATAAATACATATCGGAAAAATGGCAGGAGGTTTGTCATTCACATATCCAAACATACATACACAAGCCATCTGAACTTAAGTATTATTCTCTTGAAGAAATTGAGAAAGCAGATAACTTCATCAAAAAAAAAGTCTCTCAAATGCAGTTAAATCCACAGCAGCTCAACAAAAATCTATTTAAAGAAGAATGGGAAGAGCATCTGACCAACTGCTTAATTTCTATAATCTAGCAAAATTGTACTAAAACTGTTTCCATGGTTTCTCTCTGAACATGGCCCCATGAACCACAAAATGGAATGAAGTTTACCATCCATCTACACGCAGTTCTGGAAACGTTGGAGCAGCTAGAAGTAATGACACTATTGTCTGAATAGTAGAAGAGACTTAGCTCCAAATGTTTAAAATTATAATATTTATATTAATCTCTGAAAAAATTCTATTTGGACAAAGAAAACATATCTTATGAAACACAAAGATAATCTAATTTAATCAGCCGAGTTTATTGCATTCTATCCATCTTGGAATTCACTTGTATCAGCCTAGAGCCATATATATATTTATTGTTCCAGTTAATATTAAGTTGGAATTGAAATTGCAGGAATTCCAGATGTTCTTCTCAAATATTAAAATCGAGGATCAAAATAATCTTGAGTAATATTTGGGAAGCACGTCGCTTCGTAAAAATCGCCGACGAAATTGAAAGTTTGTTGTCTACAAGCAGCGTGCTCAGTAGAATTATAAGATTATTGAACATGGTAGGTGTCCTGGGATTTATGTAAGAAGGTTTTTGCTTGCCAAGTCGAGAGATTTGGGAATATTCAATTATTTAAAGGATGGTCCGCCTTGGTACAGAATTAAAAAATATTTTCAAATATAGAGAATGTCCCAAAAAGATGGTCAATCTTAAATATTAATCGCTACATCTTCAATTTGTCCCTTCGTAGAAGGACTAGATTCATTAAAGCTGTTGTCAGCAACACATAAGCTAATCGAGGAGCTAAGGGCGGACTCTCTAATGGGACAGCCCATCGATGCAATAGCTACGAGATATAGCTTCGATAATGAGTTCAAAGTAACTATACCAAACAGGGAAGACTGGAAAAAAGGTGTACCCTTACATGCGGATGTTTCTTGGTATACAGACGGGTCAAAGACGTTAGACGGCGTAGGAGCCGGATTTTCCAGGCGGAAATGACGGCGATTCACCACTGTGTGGAAGAAATTAAAAGGCAGAAGAGAACATATCGTTCAATTGCCATCTTCACAGTCAGCCAAGCAGCGCTGAAGGCTCTCAACTCCGTAGAGGCCAATTCTAAGCTAGTATGGGATTGTGTGCGGGCCCTAAACACACTGGGTGAGCGATGCCATTCGTTGGGCCGGAACCTTTCTGCGGCGTTCTGTGGAGGAGCTCACCAGGAGCGAGGCAAGCGCAACACTCGCAGATCTGATGGCCAAAGATAGGAAAACTGTCAAAGCTGTAGTGGGTCTGTTAACAGGGCATTGTAAGGTCAATAGGCATTTAAAGCTGATGGGGTTGACAAATGAAGATATGTGCAGGTTTTGTCACCTAGAAGAAGAATCAGAAGGACACATCCTATGTCAGTGCGATAGCCTGGCAAATGTGCGGTTTTTTGCATTGGGCGAAGAAAAGCCATTGGCAGAGAGCTTAATTAAAGGCTCAGTCTCCACGCTGATAGACTTTTTAAAAGGGCTCAGGCTGGAGAATGTAGTGTAGAGTTTAGAGGACCACAATATATCTGAAAAGGTCGCAGTCGCAGTCGCAGTCGCAAAATCCACCTCACAAATCTATCTATCTAGAGCTGTTGAGGATTCTTATAATTTAAATTAAGAGGTTTGTTTCTTTACATCAATTTTCACCTACCTACAGGATGTTTTTGTCATATCCGTAAACTTTTTATATTAAAAACTATACTTCTCTACAAGAGGATTACAAAAATGTCTGATACATTTTTCTAATCCTCTTGTAGGGGAGAATTCAACAATGCAATCATCCATTTGAATTATTGTTTGTGGTGAGCATACGGGGAAAGAGGTTAAAATTATAACGTCTACATACGAGCAAAAAGACGTCCCCTTTTATATGATTTTTGAATTTTTTTTTTCAACTTTTCATATAAGTGACGCCTTCAGACTTCTCATTATGCTCTTTATTCATGTTGAAGGAAACACTGATTCTAAAATATGTTTAGAAAACTTTTATACACAATTTGTATCTGCTGTAGAGATATTTCTTGTTGCAATTATTGGTTATGCCAGGATTCTAAACATTGTAATAATCAAAATTGGGAAACTTCTTTCATGAAAGCGATGATCAAAATTTTTTGTCGTAATTTCTGTATATCATCATTAGATTGCGAAAAAACTTTAATCCCATCCTGCTTCTCCAACATTTACTGCGGTTGCATGTGATTATGAGACTATAGGAGAATTATAGAGGTTTGCATTTCCGTATTTCAATTGGATTATATAAATCACTGGAAGCTCCAAATATGCTGATGGAATTTAGTCATTTGGAATGTACAACCTACTTACTACTTCAACCTACTCTACATCTGGGTTGAAATATTCAAATAATATTTACTTTAATCCAGTTATCTAATCTGCGGCAATGACAATGTTATTTTTAACTTAAATAAACAGGAGGGCTGTTTATTGGGAAAGTTCTCATAAAATACGATATATTATCAATTTTTCAAATAGTAGTACCTTCTGAAAGTTGTTAGAACAGTTTTTTGATATCAGTTCAAGGTAATATGACTCTATAATTTAAAATACAGAAACATGTCACAATATTAAGTCGAAATATCGACAAAAATTGTGTAAAATATTCCAGTGTATCGCTAAAATAAAAATTATTATAATTTCAGCATAACACAATAATTATAAAGTATATGCATACATTAAATTTTCACAGTTACCATATTTTTTAAGTACCTGGATGGTGCTATCGAATGTTAACGAACTTCTTATACCGGACTTTGATTGCTTTAAGCCATCAAAACCAATCATCAATGTGCTCACTGAAGAGAAAATATGTTATACAAGTTGTCCTATGATTTAATAGCTGGTCGCTGAACAAAACACAAGAGGTGGCTACTAATATAGCTATTATTTTGTTAGTTCGCCAGTGAACCTCAAATATGTATATATGGAATGGGCATTTTATTTATATACCAACTAACGATGTTTTAAAGCATTGATTCCCAAAGTGGTCCAGGGGTCCACGGGAGCCCGACAGGGGTCTACGCTTGCGTGGAAAAAAAATGGCGGTCCACAACTCGTTAACGGGGGTCTATAAAAATGTATTAGGTGACCCGACTTGACTTCTCCTATGAATATAGGGAGAAAATAATAAACTTTGAAGACTGACACTAAAGGTGAATCAATTTTTAATGTTCTGAATGATTGTTTACGTAAAAATCAATTGCATTCACAAACATTATTTCGGTGGCAACAGATGGAGCTCCTGCCATGGTCGGGCGATATCGTGGGTTTATAAGTCATCTTAAAAGGATTATACCAGAGGTAATTGCAATTCACTGTGTCATCCACCGACAACATCTAGTAGCGAAAAAATTGAGTGATAGATTGCACCAAGCGCTTCAATTTGTGATTAATGCAGTTAACAAAATAAGAAGCAATGCATTAAATACGCGCTTATTTGCACAATTGTGCGAAGAAAATGATGAGGACTTCCAACGATTGCTGCTACATACCGAAGTACGCTGGTTGTCGAAAGGTGCATGTCTATCAAGATTCTATTTGCTTTTCGACTTTGTTTTAGAGTTTCTGAACACTAAAGATCCTGTTTTAAAAGAAAACCTACAGTTACAAGGGGACAGCCTCAATTTGATAAAAACAAAGAGTGAAATTTCAGCTTTTCTTGGTAAACTGAAACTTATGAAGCAAAATATTGGTCGACGTGAATTTTCCAAGTTTCCCAATTTATCGCAGGTAGAATGAATGCCTCGACGAAGATATTCAGACGTATGTTCAACATTTGATTGCCCTGTATGATGATTTTAAAATCAGATTTGAAGACATTCTGTCGATGGATATACCACCATGGATAATAAATCCATATGATGAAACTGAAGTTTTAGTGCCGTAACAAACTTGTTGACAAAAAAACGGAGCATACTAAATATTACAGAGCGAGGAGATTTACGGTTATACTTAACTAAACTCAAGCCAATATTGATAATTTGCTGTCAATTCACCAAGTACATCCCTCCCATTAGAATTATAACTTTTATCTCAGATTACAATGGTAATCTGAGATAAAAGTTAACATCAAAACTAATAATGATTATTATTTTTGATGTTTTGATTCTACTAAGACTGTTATAACAACATAATTAAAAATGTAGTAATTTTTGTGTTTGAATAAATAGCCACAAAACAAGAAAATATTTATTTTTACTTTTTACCACTCCGAAGTGGGAGCTTATTGGTTTCTTGTACTGTGAGTCAATCTTAGAATACAAAAAAGTAAAGTAGGAATCCAACTGTTGGATGAAGACGCTTTTTAGACTGGCCTTGAAACTTGGCTTAAATGACAATACCCACAGCATAATCAAAGCAATATAAATTCTCACTTTTTTTTCGAAAACTTTTAACTCATAGTTGATTGAAAAATAGCCACAACACAGATTTGCATAGACATATACTTTTTTCGGGTTTTGGAAGTAAGTTAGTAAATGTAATAGCTGCAGGGGGTCCACCAGATCCAGCAAAATGTTTAAAGTGGTCTATAAGAAAAAAAAAGTATGGGAACCTCTATTTTAAAGGCTTATCTAGGACATCTTTAACCCTTTCCCAACGGGAGCCACAAGTAGGCGCCATTTTTCGATGGCAGTATCTGCGGGAAACGCATTTTTTCGAACGCGTTGAAATGACGCTTAAATTCGGGAAGCACGCGGATGTGGTCTAGTATATTAATTTAAAATGCCATTTAATACCGGGAAGCGCACGGATGTGGTCCAGTGTAATTTATAAGGAGCTCAACATGCTTCAACTTGTTAGTTGTGGGGATTGCTTGGCACTCTAAACAAAGGCATTATGGCTTCTTTTTATTAGGAACACTTATGAGTAAATACCCAATAACCAGATATATTTCTATTCAAAAATTATAAGTTTTTTCGACTGCAAATAAACGCGCATGTGGCTAAAGGCGGGAGACGCGTGTTTGCGCAGATATATCAAATCGGTTAAACGGAAGACACACGAATGCGCAAGCACTGACTTTTTTGGATAAAAGTCCCGTCGGGAAAGGGTTAAGACGTCTTATTCAGAGACTAATTCCCTTTTGCACCGTCCACATTAAGACAGTCTTAAAATGAATTAATCTTAGAAAGACTGCTCTGTGATTTTAGAACGACAAATTTTAAAATTTAATCAATAGGTTGAATGATTGTGATATCATCTAAATAGATAGAAAAAAAGTGATAAAACTTTCCCACGCAACAACAATTTTTTTTTCAGGTCAACAACACACAAAGTTCAATGATGCATAGATTCTCACATGAAATGAGATTGTCACTCAACGGAATGAAATTATTGAATAGTTTTTTTATTTATTAAAAACAGGGTGTTTTCGATCAGTTTTAACGACGTCAATATTTGTTTTCGAAAATAGCTCAAATGATCAAGTGATGTTTGCAAATAGGCAAAAAGTGCTGTAGAAGGACAGGAGTTGTTCAAAATTACTGGTCATAGCGATAAAACCATTTGAATCTCGATCAAAAAACGATCTTCTGTATTAGAGAACAGCAGCAAATCTATAATGCTACGTTAAATTTAAATAATTGTACCATCACTTGCTGTACTTTTAATAAATAAATGATTCGTTGAGTTGAGTTATAAATTTTTCAGCCAAAAAATTTTCCTAGTCCAGTAGATGAAGGGACAAATGTCGTGAAAAGTCCCTGAAAACCTCACTTTGTGTTCAATTTGTCAGTCATGATAAATGTTTTTAAACGGGAAAAAACTTCATGTGATTGAGTTTACGAAAGGGGGAGAAAATGGCCCCTTGAACCCCGAAAAACAGGTTTTTCGCCAATATCTAGCTAAATATGCAAATTAGCAAATTTTTCTTGGTGCAAAAAATGGAGATCGTCTTATTATCTACAAGAATGGTCCCGACCATTTTTTCCGAAAATTTGATAGTTTTCGAGATAATGATGTCCAAAAGTCCCTTCATTTCAGCTGCTGCTCTGCCTGTAGAGATGCTGCTGTTTATACATTAACTTGTAAGCTTCGCAATGAGAAGCTATCATACCATATCATAGCTATCATTCCATGGGACTTGCAGCTCGTTCGTACTTGTCAAAAATATTTTAAAAGCGGACAAAGTTTTTATCCACAATATCCCTCGGACATCGACAAATGCCTCATAATTTTATGGCAAATTTCGCAAGCTCGATGCTTGGTACCAACCCTCAGCACTCGCCAAGGAACAAGCTTTCAATTGTCATAAAATAATGTCGTTTATCACTACTAAAAACAAACATAAATGTCAACATCAAAATGTCATACGTCATAACACTGTAAACTTTCATTCAACCTTCAAAATTTTTTGATATAAAGCAGTTCCTTAGTTACGCTAGTGACAAAATATATGTTCTTCTTTTATGATAATCAGTAACGTTGGATGGGACTAAACACCCAACAACGACGCCCCTTAATGTTCTTTGTTCTAAAATAAACGCGAGACCATTTTCCTAATGAACTGAAAATGAGTTACGACTTACGGCAGCTTTTCTCTTTTAAATTTTCACGCCGCGAGTAGCGCGACGCTGCAAAATGTGCCAAAACCCATACATACAAAACATAACTTAACACTTGTGTACACAGCGAGAATACAGAGAAAATGTGTGTGAAAATTCGCGGAAGTGGATCTCGAAAGGTCGGGTTAATAACACTTAGATAGGTTGAAGTATAATGGAGGATATGAATGGCGCAGTCGAAATACATTTTTTATTTTTCATTGACACAATCAATAAATATCAGACTAATCTAATTAAAACGAATTGGAATGTTAACGGCCCTTTTAACTTTTTCATATCCTCTTGAAAACAGTCCATTGTCGCTCACCCCCTTATTTGTTTCCTGCTAATAGCACAATTTCCAAGATTGTAAAATGCCTTTTGTAAAATAATAACAGTGTTGTCAATTCTATTAATGAGTATTAGACTGCAAGTTTTGGAAAATTCACTGTAACGCTGCTTTCGTGTAATGACGCGATTCCTTTGCAAGAACGCATCATAAGACTCAAGATTATAGGAGCACCAAAAATACTAGGAGTCCCTTAGGGAATTGAGGGAAATGACCCTACAAAACACTAAAGAGAAAACAAGATTCCAAGGTGAAATATCAGAAGAATGAATGAAGGTGTGCAACAGGAAGACTCAATATCTCCAAAACTGTTTAACCTATTACTTGAATCTATTTTAAGTAACGCAAACTTAAACGAGAATAATATTATAGTGAACGAGATCCAGGTATAATTGCTTATACCGATGATCTCACCATTTGATGACCATGACACGCATACGCTCTACCGGTATACAACCTGACGTAGGATCTGGTAGATTGAGACGCAACCTGTTGCTTGAGGCAGTCAATGAGGTTCCACTGCTGCAGGCAAATAAGGACCCAATCTCACCAAAGTCCCTACAAGGTAATCATTAAATATAACACACAAGACACATCAGAAGAAAGCACAATCCGTATCTTCACGGATGACTTTAAAACCAATATGGGCGATGGGCTGTATTGTCACCGTTGCTCAAACAGAGCTCACTGCTATCTACATCGCCGCAAAAGAGATTACCAAAAGTAACACCACAGGTAATAAAATTCACATCCTTACGGATATTAGACAAGCACTACTAGCCCTGAACAGACCACGTATCACATCAGGTCTAGTACTGGAGTGTCACCTGTCCCTGGTAAAAGCCTGTAGTAACAACGAAGTCACTCTAGGCTGGATCAAGGGCCACAGTAAATCGAAAGGTAACCACATTGCCGACTCACTAGCCAGGAAAGCAGCCTCCCAAAAACTCTTGGGACCTGGCACTTTCATTGGTGTATCGGCGTCGGCTATGATTGACCTAATAAAGTAACACTCCCTTGAAAAGTTTAAGGGTAGATGGGTCGATGCAGAAGGTTGCTGGCTTGCCAAGGAGCTGCTGCAGTATCCGGACAGGAAAGTAGCCAAAAAATACGTGACTATGAACAGACAGAACCTTCTGGCAGCCACGGGTATTTTGACCGGTCACTGCCACTTACGAAAACACCTCTACAGAGTGGGTCTGTCTGACACTTCACTTTGTAGAGGATGTGAACAAGAAGACGAACACATTCCTTGTGAATGTCCGACACTCTTTCAATTTAGGTTTTCTGTATTCGGCGAGTACATGCTAACACAAGCCAGCATGAGGGAGCTTACTTCCGCCGACGTTATCGCCTACTTCAAACAAGTAGACTGGATGACGAGCTAGAAGGAAGTCTGAACCTCAGAAGAATGCACAATGGGCCAATTGTGGCCTAAGTGCTGTGGGGTCACAAACCTTCAAAATCTTACTGACAGACCTCACCATAGTAACTAGAACTAAGAAAATAGGACTAAACACAGCTCTAGTGAGCTCTATTGTTAACATCTGTCTAATTCCAAAAGTTAATTGCTCTGCGATTGTTGTGAATTACTCTAAAGGCGGCGCCAGACATGCGGCATTCGGCGAATACCGAGCAACTGCTCGCCAAGTAGCGAGTGTGTGGACGGGTTGATCGCTACTTGCCGATGACCAATTTTAGTATTTGTGCAGTGCTCGCGTAGTTCCCGTTGTGTGTCGGTCTTTCGAAGCAAAATCAAAGGAAACGAATATTTGCCGTATAACGCTCTGAATCCGCATCCAACGAATGGCGAATATCTGGTTTAGGTGCTTGTCATTTGGCGCACACCTTGCCGAGTAACTCAACTACTTGCTACTTGGCGAGCAGTCGCTCGGTATTCGCCGAATGCCGCACGTCTGGCGCCGCCTTAAGAGCGAGTTTGTATCAAACACCTAAACTCGGTTTAATGATGACTGATGTTTAGAATTATGTAATTGTTGATAATAAATACATCAATGAGCCACAGTCTAAACATCAATTATCATCAAACCGAGTTCAAGTGTTTGATACGCCCTTAGATGCCATATGAACCATATGGAGCGGGTAACTTATCTTTGCCATCAACGAATGACTACATATTCTATCAAAACCAATGAAAATACCGTCAGAGATTTGACAACATCGCCATTACTAACAAAACTTCCATGATTGCTTCGCTTATTAATTGTAGAATATACTTACAGCGACCTCACTCTCTAAAGTTTACAGTTGTGAATTCCAACGCCTGTTTGGTTTCTTCGCGCTTTTGCTTTCGCGTTTCTATTCAAATTTGGAGTTGAACAAAAGAAGGTCGGAAGGCGATTTCTAAAATTCGAAATTAAAACGACTATTGAACTGTTGAACCCAATCTAAAAGGATAAAACATGGGCTGGAGAAATGTATATCAGAATTGAGAGGAAAGTTTTATGCCGAAAATACCAGTGATTTGAAAAATATATTGAGTTTTAGACAACAGAAGAGATTATTTTGAGCTATATTTTCATTGTTTTGCTTCTTGTTTTTACCGATATTTTTCCAAAGTGCATAATGTAGTGTATCTATTTATGAATTTGTATTGGAAAGACATTCACTAGGAACCAAAGATCTATTGTGCTCCTTCTACAACTTAGTTCCTGAGGAAAGCCTGGGACACTAGGCTCCTTCAAACCTGCCTTAGGATATCCAAAGGTTATACTTAGGTATTGTGCTCTAGGATTATGTACTTCTATTCAATCCGCAAGTATATGGATGGAGGTCTACATTCTTCTTCCACGACTATTCTGAACTTTTTCAGTTGCCCATTCATGCGACAATGTCCCCTTGGGATCCCTGTTGAAACTCGTAGCGCAGTTTTACTCTGACTCAGTCATTCATGTGATCTAAACTTTGAATTAAGTTTTGTTTCAGAGGATTCCAGACAACATATGCATATTCTAGTTTGGCGCGAACAAGTGAAAAATATAATGATTTTATGGCAACTATATTCTAAAACTGTTAAGTTATTCTTTTAATAAAGCCCAATAATTTGTGAGCCTCTCTTGAGATCAATGATACATGTTCGGTAAATCTAAGGTAACTCTGGACCAAACACCTAGATCAGTGATTTTAGTAATTCTCTCCAACATAGCATCTCCCATCTTGTACACAAATTGGTGGAAATTTACAGCTGTAGTATGAGTCATAATTTTACATCTATTTATATTAAACAGTAGTTTATTGGAATAAGACCACCTATAAAGCTCATCCAGATCATTCTGCAAAACCAGACAATCACTTAGTTCATTGATTTTTCTGAATATTTTATAATCGTCTGCATACAGAAGAGACTCAGATGATACACAAGATAGTAAATCATTAATGAAGATCAGAAACAGAAAGGGGCCAAGGTTTGAGCCCTGGGGTACCCCAAATGCAGCCAAAAAGTTATGTGACTCTTTACTACGGTAAGTTACAAATTGTATCCTATTTTTCAAATAGGAAATAAAAAAGGTGATAAGAGAATCAATAAATCCAAACAATTTTAATTTTAATAAAAGTGTCATGATTCACCTTCCCAAAAGCCTTGGCAAAATCGGTATATACACAGTCAACCTGTGTTGTGATAACTGTAGGAAAGTGAATAGATTGGTTTCTATAGATTTTTTACGAGTGAATCCGTGCTGTTGAGCAGTTAGTAAATTTTTTATCGAGAAATATAATTTTTCATAAATGATAAATTCAAAGAGTTTAGCTGCACTAGAGCCATTTCTGTATATAATCTACTGCGTATATTCTTCATTTGGAATAACAGCTCCTCAGAACCTATGCTCCAAGGGCAATTCCATCTAAATAGGTAAGTACATCTATGTAAATTTACCTACGAACGTTCTCTAATTAACAGTATAGCTAATATCTCTTTGCTCAATACAATAAACTTCTCACAAAGCAGTAATTTGCTTTTAGAAAATATCCATTCTCTCAAACCAACCCTGTTTCGAGTTAATTATTATTTAAAACTGTACCGTTAATCAGTTGTATTTATAAGGTACGTTCAATAAATAAAGTGGTACATGGAAGATCTTTAATTAGTGTTATTACTGTTACTTGCTACCTCTGGCTGATTATTTATTCTCCAAGTAAGTTAACATTGTAAATGTATATGATGGGAGTATAAATATTGGTGTTTTCCAGGAATTTACGGGGATTAATTCTAGCTACTATATTTAATTAAACTTCATAAAGTGGAAGTATGATGAATAGACTGAAAAAAAATTACAATCAACACGTGCTATATTTGTAGTAGTTAATTTTTCATTTGTTTCAATACTCCCTTTAAACTTATCAATTGGAAGGACCGGAAATAATGTTTCTGGTTGAAATTTTACATTTGACAGCTATATCATTTTTATATTTGACAGCTTTGTTATTCATATAAAGTAAATATTACTATCTGTTGATTAAAATTAAGCAATTATTATTGTAATGAATATAATATATTGTGATATAAGAATTGAACACTATACCACAACAAAAAATAAAGTTTATGAGCTCAACATCAAATAATCCCATGGAAATGTCAAATTATTCAGTGTTCCCTGATGGCTGATCCATTCAGTTTACGAAGTTGAAGCATGAAGGAAGCTATCCTCCTGTTTACGTTCGATAAAATGACGTTCGTTCAAACACAGCAATCTCGATAGAACCACGCCTTCTTTCTCTCGGTTCTAATGCCCGGTTTCTAAGAATTGGGTCCCAGTCAGTATTGAAAAGGGAGCAGAAAACAGACCAAGAAGAATCTGCTACCATTAAATAGTGGTGTACCACAAGCATCAGTTTTAAGGTCAATTAAAGTATTGTATTAGTTTTCAAATGGTAGCATTGAATTGTCCTTTAATGGTATGAACCGGATGTCCCAATAGAAATGATTCTTGGCCATATTTCAGGAACCGCTCATAATACAGTTTCGCGATAAAAAATCTAATCATTAAATAAAATTCTGGAAATTATTCACTGACTGAGGAGCATGATTGGAACAAAAACGTGTCTCAAAATATCTCCGAATTGGAGAAAGATATCTCGGAATGCGAAAAATATATCTTCATAATATATAGACTATTGCTAAATTAGTTTACCTTCGTAATGATTGATTAAGACTGGAAGGAAAGGAAAGGAATGGTAACTATAAAGTGTTGCCGTGGCATCATTCATTATAGAGCATGATGTGGTGTCATCCATTCGAAAATTCGTTCGTCCGTATATGGCGGATCGGCTTCGCTCTTTCATCCCAAATTTCAAATTCAAAAGGTTTTATATTTCAATAGTATATCCTACTCTACGTATATCTATAATCTCGGTCACAGTCTGCCTTTGTCTGCAATTTTTCCATGACGTTCTTGAAATGTTCATCAGACAATGAAGCACTATTTTACTTCTAGTCCTAGATGTTTTAATTGCAGTTTCTTTTCCCAAAATTCAATAAATCCCGTTAAAACCTAAGGAATCATTTATAATTTGATCCTTATTTTCCATATTATTCACTCGATCCGATGTTATTATTGTCCTATTTCAATTAGAAATTTAGGTGCGTCACTTGAATCTTAGAATAGTCGTAATCATTGTACCCTTATCCTCGCAGAACTATTTCTTGAATGGGTGATTACCCCAATTCATACCCTCTCCTCCACGCTATCCGCCTTCCTCAATGAATACTAAGATTCTCCAACTGCTCCAGAATTCACAGAATTTCCAGATTCTGAATGCGACCAGCACGACGTGTGGACAGTCTTTTTGTAACTCGCTACTATTTCATGAGCGTGACAATTGTATGTAAAAGGATTAAATAGTTGAATTTAATCAATTCATCAGCATTGTTGGAGCGACAAAATTCTTTAGAGTTGGGGAACAATATCATTGGTATTGTTATTAGCATATAAAATGATGAAATGAAACAATTTAATTTGTTAAAATCAACCTTATATTAAAATTAAAGTTGTGACGCGTTTCGCTAACACAGTAGCTTTTTCAAACGAGTGAATGGAAAAGTTTTAATTTATACAATACCTTAATACTGAAATTTACGGGTATTGACAATAATATTATTATATAATCTATATACATGAAAATAAAAAGCAAAATTTGTCTAAACATGGGATTAACTAAGTTTACCTGTAAATTCATTCACAACAATCTCACCGGAACCTTTCTGGGTAAAAAGGTTTAATAAGGGAGAATTGTTGATAAGTATTGGGTTGTTAAGAAGATTTTCTGAATATTTGTTTTTATTTATCTCAAGAGCTTTTAAAAGATTTACTGCTCGTTTGAGAAAGCTACTGTGTTAGCGAAACGCGTCACAACTTCAATAATTATAATATAATGTAGATTTTTTTAACAAATCAAATTGTTTCATTTCATCTTTTAGTGTGGATCTACATTAAGTAAAAGCCTCATCCATTCAATTTTATTAGCATATAGTTACCGAAAATAGTACTACCGATAAGAATAATTGAAAAAATAGAAAAAAAGAATAAATATTGTAATATTTTAATTTAAGTGATGTATTTCTTATTTTTAGATTTTTATTATTCTGTTATATTTTATTATTATTTATTTTGGGCGCCTTTATTTTTCAAAAAATTGGTATAGTTACTTTAAATTTTTGTTTGAAGAATTCGGCTAGCTATTAAAAAAAACAATTTTGGCTCTCTCTCCCAAGTTGCGGTTCCCTCAATTAAAGTCTGATCAAATGATTTAATAGTTTTTGAAAAATATTTAATATATAATTTTTATGTATTTTAATAAATTTAAAAAAACAAACTTTGAAGAATTATTTCCCCACTTTATAAACCTTTCCTTTTTTATTAAAAACTCCATTTTCTCTTATTATCCTCAGCAACTAAATATTCCGTTTCCTTATCCTTTTATTATTTAATGATTTTATTATTACCTACCCTTTATTATTATCTTAAAATTCACGTTCCCCTCGTAATACAAATAGAATGATTCGAAACTTGAAACTTTGAACATGCGCACAGACTTTATCATGTGTTGTTTTAGAATGGCATCACGTGAAAAGGAATTGTTTAATTGCTTTGGATTATCTGAATTATTAAGGTAAGCTTCCTTTTTATTTATAACTACTAATATTAAGAAACTCAACTAACTTATTATATAAGAAATATGCAATTGCGAAATGAATGTTTTTACGGTGGATAATTTTACAAGTTATTTACGTCCAGGAACTTGATTCTAATAAATCCTCTTTTCTGCTATGTGGGATATAAATTAATTGGGATTGATTGCTGATTTCATACACACTATTATAGAAAGTAAACTGAACTTTCTCAGGAACAAACTGCATACAATATATTTTGAAATTTCTGGGATGCTATCTCTAGTCAAGGTTAAATATAGGTCAAACAAGGCTTACCGCTTTCTAGAAGATAATTAAATGATGAGATCTCTTACACGGTTAGTACTCTTTGTTTTTCTATTAGTTTGGTATGATTTTGAGGCACTTTACTTTATATTTTTCAATTTTTGATTTTTCTTTCTTAATTTCTGCACCTTCTCCCTTCTTGTTCCAAAATCAACAACTTTCAATTTTTTTCTTGTTTATCCTCTCACAGGCGACTTTCCCTGTGATCTAATTGTCTTAGTGTCATTTTTAATTGAATTCCATGGATATAAAGGTCCTTTCACATGTTCATTATATCAATGTTCCTTATTAACTACATTTTCTTTTAATCGGTTGATTCATTTCGCGATTAATCACTGTCACTTCACTGAATGTTGAGATGAGTTACATAGATCTAATTTAACTATACTATCTATTACATTTTACCTAACATGTATCAATTATAAGATTATTTATTTAAGGTTTATAAAGATATTTTATGTTTATTATTTATTTGTTTTAAATTGTTCTCTTTTTAAATTTAAATTGATTTCTTTCAAAATTATTCCTATTCAGGGTGAATTGATTTATTACAGGGTTATTTTCTTTAATTACAGATTCTTCGCCTTAAATTGGATTCACCTGCTTTCAGATCATCACAATATACTGGTATACAGCGTGTTGGAGTATCCTATAGGTGAAAAATTTTTAAATATTAATTTAGTGGAAAATGTTATTCCCGATAAAAAGTCTTGCTTGTTCTAAAACCCCATAAAATGAGATAAAATTCAAGTTTTTCGAAACATGTCTCATTTTATGGCCAGTTTTATTAAAACCTGGAGTCTGACTTTTTGACATTTCTTCACATATTGGCTGATATCTCGGGAACCTTGAGGTTTGCAAGGTTCTGGTCTACGCCATTCGATTCAGAATTGAATTTTCTATAGAAAGAGGAATTTTGAGAATCACTAGTCTCCGCGAAGCAGTAGTTTCGGTGCGGACTTGTAAAAATTTTCAAAACCTGATAATTCTAAAATCCATATCTAACGTTTTTCGATGTGGATTTCTCTTCTAATAGAAAATTCAATTCTGAATCGAATGGCGTAGACTAGAACCTTGCAAACCTTAAGGTTCCCGAGATATTAGCCAATATGTGAAGAAATGTCAAAAAGTCAGACTCCAGGTTTTCATAAACTGGCCATAAAATGAGACGGGTTTTGAAAACCTTGAATTTTATTTCATTTTTTGGGGTTTCAGAATAAGCAAAGTTTTTTATCAAGAATAACATTTTTCAATAAATTAATATTTAAAAATTTTGCACCTATAGGATACTCCAACCGTGGACACGCTGTATAAGAATAGTGTAAGAAGTGTAAGGCCGAAAACAATCAATTACGATTGTCTCTGAAGTAATATATTTTTAAACTTGGGTAGTTCTAAGAATAGTTAGATGCAAAATTAATGATTAGTCTTCTAAGACTAGCTTTAAGGAAGATACTCCAAGGGAAATCTTTCAATAAAAAAGCGTGGCTTTGAAAGTAATATTATTACATAGCTCAGTATTTAATACAGAGAGAGATAGTATAATATTTTCGCGGGCATTGACGATTATTCAAATAATCACGTGAAAGGTTGAACGCACTTTCGAAAAATCCTATAAGTATAATGTAATATTTTTAGCAGGTTCCAGTCAATATACTTACAAGGTCAAGAAAACATATTTGTATTCTGTGTAAATTTTAATTTTTAAAAATCGCAGAGCGCTTTCGGCTGTTAAGCCATCTTCAGTGCTTACCTGCAAGTAAGTAATAAAAGTTGGAAAATGTAAAATAAGAAGTAGGTAAAGAATTACTTACTGGTCAGGTATTTGTTACAAGAAACTTTTCGACAACACATTGACGTCACAAAGTAAAATATCTTAAGATAACATTAAAATTAAAAATGATCCCCTGATTAGGGGGTGTACCTATTATATCTAGATTTTGAACATTTTTAAATTTTTTAAAATTGTCTTAAAATTAAATAAATTAAATTAAATTTAAAAATGTTTAAAATCTAGATATAATACACCCTAATCAGGGGATCATTTTTAATTTTATTGTTATCTTAAGATATTTTACTTTGTGACGTCAATGTGTTGTCGAAAAGTTTCTTGTAACAAATACCTGACCAGTAAGTAATTCTTTACCTACTTCTTATTTTACATTTTCCAACTTTTATTAGGTACTTACTTGCAGATAAGCACTGAAGATGGCTTAACAGCCGAAAGCGCTCTGCGATTTTTAAAAATTAAAATTTACACAGAATACAAATATGTTTTCTTGACTTTCTAGTCATGTGTACTCAGCTATAAAGATATTCACCAATATACTTACAAACATATTTGAGGGCTTCTATGAGACCATCGGATCGTTTTGGACAAAGAGAACAGAGTATAGTGGGATTGAAAAAGGATTGAGTCAAATGCAGAAGATGTTGAGTATACATATTTCTATTGAAAAGCTCTTAGCCTACTATAGAACCAAATAAAATTTCAATGTCAAAATATTTTATTACTCAATATACATTTACTACATTTATTACAGCGAACCTGCAACGTCTCTAGACCTTTCTAAAAAAATGTTTCTTCTTGCTCTGCAAACCAGACCTCCACAGCTTTTATTACGACCTCTTAAACTTTTTTTCAGTTGAGGAAAGAGATTATAGTCGGGCGGAGCCAAATCTGGAGAATAAGGGGGGTGTTCTAGTAATTCAAACCCTGCAAAAACAAAACACCTTTGGATAGCTTTCCGGGTCTTTTCTCTTCAATTTTTTCCCGTAGAGTGGTCAGTAATATCGAATAGTAATCTCCGGTTATTGTTCTACCCTCATCCAAAAAATCAATCATGATCACTCCATGGCAATCCCAAAAACCTGAAGCAGGAACTTATCCAGCAGATTTTTGGACACGAAAAGGTCTTGGAGAGGACGAGGGACATTGATCACCAATGGTATTAAGCATATCTTCGTAAATCTGCTTACCTCTTAACCCTTTTAAATACAGGTGGTGATGATGGCTCAATACTCCAATTTTTCTATTTTCACAATTTCGGTGGACATGTTTTTTCTTTTAATTTATTCCGTAACTCTGGTTTACTTTTTTGACGTCCTGCTTCACACTGACACTTCTAATGAGTTATTGTTCGTTGCTATGGTAACGCAAAATTCTCTTTATGCATGGAACTGGTCTAGGCTAACTAGATATCAATACATCCTCGTATAATGTGGACTTAAGACGCTAAGGATACGAAAATGATAACAATAGGTTTAAAAGGGAAAACTCCCAAGCTGCTACCTGAGCTGGTCTTAAAATACAAAGAAAATATGAGTATCTACTACTAAAAACTCTGATGTTTCCAATTTAGAAACAATTTGATGAAAATCTACTTGAATATTGGAGTGCTCTCAATTCTTGATATCACTTATAAGTTATTTCCAACAGACTTTCAACGAGTTCTAAGCGGTTATTTTCCTTGAGGGATCTCAACTAAAATAATTTCATGAAAAAGTGATTATTCTTATATTTCCTGTATTTTCCCAACTTCGTAAGGAACTGAAGCGTAGAACTACCTAAGAAGCTCCTGTGGAATCGAGAAACTCCACTTCCACTTACTTTGATAATTCCCAATTGGAAAGTTGAGCGCTTTCCTCGCTGTATAAATCTTTTATAGAAACTTTTTTAACTTTTGATCCTTCTCATAAAATTCTAATGTTTTTACACTTCATTTGGTTCCTGATGTTACGCCGAATAAGGTATATCCTATCCAATTTTGTCGATGTGCAAAAATGGCTTAAAGCATCTAACTGGTGATGACTTGCACTTCCACTAAATAGGACATTTCTATAATAAACTAAGATATGAAATATTTATTGTTAGGTACAAAGAAGAAAAAAAATAAAGATACTCAAATTTAACAAAGACATGTTCTATTTATAGGATTCAGAAGAAAAATTGATCATATAAGATGGAAATAAAGAAAAAAAAACCCGAATATAAATGACCTGGATTAACGGCCCATTAAATCACATACTCTAGGAGGGTCATTGATTTAAGACATGTCCTTATTACTCGTCTTAACCCTACATCAATAGAAATCCTGAAACTCTGGATCTGAAAGTAAAAAATCGCAGAGGGAAATACTTCTTTCCAGGACCTCAATAAAATAGTCTGGAAGTGTCGCAGTTTCATTTAGAGCTTCTATATTTACTTGACATTTTCACCTTCCATGCTTTTCACTGTTGAATTAGAGTGTCGAATTGGAACAGAACGAAAGGTTACATACAAGGGTAAAACGGAATATTTGAGCAGAGACACGGAAAATTTATATTTATAAGGATATAGTTAATCTTGGCATTGATTAACGGAAATGGGAGTTGGTTTATTATGTTGAAACAGGCGAAGGAGATGGTGTAATGGTGTCAGGAATTTTTAAAAAGCGTTGTTACGTCGCAGTTATAACTGAGGGTGAAAATATATTCTAAGGATTCTGATGAAGCTGCTTGTGTACAGGGTATTTTAATAACTTAATAATGAAATATCTACATCAAAATGAAGAAAGGGCTTCTCTTACTTATAGACAGAAGCGGATAACCCCACCAAGTTAAAAAATATACAGGGTTTCTGTTCGGTTGCTTTAAGCAAGGTCAGACCTATTTGAATCTATGTTGAAAATTTTTTCATTTTATACAGGGTGTGTATGAAAAGTGTTCAAAGCTTAACTTCATAAATATCAAATTTCTTTATTTTTTTAAATGGAACCACCCGGTTTTTTCTATTTCAATACATTCAGGGGTAAAAAATAAGGCAAATTCATACTTTCCCATTCCTAAACCTTACCGTTATCCAGATATTGAATGTTTTCTGTAAATTTTTAGAGGTGCAGGATATCTTACTGCAAATTTTTTTTTATTATTTCTTTTATTATTTTTTTTATTCCTACTGCAAATAAAGCACATATGTTCTTGTAACAACTTTGCCATATTTACCATGTATTAAAAGCAAATTTACATATTCTTTTTCATTTCTTAGTGCTTGTATCAACGAGTCAAAATAAAATTTAGACCACACCTGCATATCTCAAAATTTACAGAAAACATTCAATATCTGGATAACAGTAAGGCTTAGGTATAGGGAAGTATACAATAATTTGCCTTATTTTTTACCCCTAAATGCATTAAAATGGGAAAAGCCGGGTAGCTCTATTTATGAAAATAAAGAAATTTTATATTTATGAAGTTAAACTTTGAACACTTTTTATACACACCCTGTATAAAATGAAAAAATTTTCAGCATAGATTCGAATACGTCTGACCTTGCTCAAAGCAACCGAACAGAAACCATTTTCATATATTTAAGGGTATCTTCGTAAAAAAATAGTTTGTAGGGGTCTGCAACCGTCAAATTTTTTACAAAAAAATTAATAACTCAAAAAGTATGCATTTTTCGAAAAAAGTTTTCAGACAAAACTATACTAAAATTTTACGTAGATCTAAAAAATGTACTAATATACAGGATGTTTCATTCAAAATAACAAAGTTGCAGACGACTTCCGGTAGTACCAGAAGTCTGTCATCTTTGAAAATATTTTAGTTGAAAAGATCGTATCCGAATACCCAAACGTAGAAATTTTCATTACTACCTACTATAAGTATTTTGCCATATACAGATAGTTTTCACTCGTCGTGGGACACCCTGTATGAATACTTTCTAGTAATGTACAAACTTCATTGCTACTCTTAAATTGATCGTTGATAATTATGAAAGCTGCGGGGTCTGTGCCACTGCCTATTAATTTTTCTGAATTTCGGATCTATATAATATCTTCTGTCCATGGACACATTTCAATCCCATAACTAGCTTTTGAGACTGTCAATATTTGCCCATAACTCATCATTTATTGACTGTTTTTTTATCCAAAATATTGATGGTTATAGGATGTTCAGAAATATTTAAAATCACATTTCCAGCTCTATGATTCATAAATATAATAAGATATATTAAATATTTCGGAAATGTGAGTTTTTCATAAATCAACATAAATTTAAAAATGTCTGTGAAGAATCTATAGGTGTGTTTCTTATTGTTGGACGATAAACAGCAGTAACAGTAACAGCAGATCAAAATACTGTAAAAGATTCCCATAGGCAAGTGCGATGGTGGTGTAATGGTCAGCATAGTTGCCTTCCAAGCAGTTGATCCGGGTTCGATTCCCGGCCATCGCAGTTTTTTTTTATTTTTAAAACGTATAATATTTATTTCAATAATGAAGAAATTTTTATACGTTTGGAAATGTCTTTTTACATTTGGAAAGCTGCTTATTTTTCACTCCTGTGTAGAGGAGAAGATGCGCCTTATATGTATATTATTATTGTTTATAATTATTTACAGAAATCTTAGAAGGCCAGCTGTTCAGGATATTAAAAGTTTTGCAATGAAGCTTGAGGACCGTCGTGACGACTGGATTATCAACATCTTGTTCGAAGAATGGGATGAACCAAAATACATGAGCTTATGTAGTGTTTTGTTTAAAACAATAGATCGTTTCAACGGAAGACATAATAAAGCAGCTAATAGAAGCTGATTGTAACTTTAAAAGGAAATTAAATTGTAACTTAGAGCTTCATGTGTCCCTAAAAAAGAGAAGAAATATACTGTTTCCGTAATCTTAGGTACTCCAGTCCAAGCTCTAAGTTACGGTTCCCAAAATTACAGCTAGAGGTGGACAACGGTCGTTGCAGTCACATGTTGTATTCTGTTAAAACTGAACAGTAAAAAAATGAATATTATGAATAGAGAGAATTGCTATGTTTATTTATTTTATTTATTCAGAATTTTAAACACAACCATTTATCAATTTTCAAGATCAGAATAAATATTATGTGGAATTCAATTAAAACATTTATTGTTATTGCATTTCTCTATTCAAAAATCCAATAAGTAAATAATTTTTTGGAAAATAAACGAAAATATGAATTGGATTTACTGTTTGAACCCTCACTTTCGGGAATCTACTCACCACTTTTTTAAATTAAACTCTTGTTATTTAATTCCACTGCTCAATGGAAAACTTACTTAATGAACATTCTAAAATATTATTGATATCATCGTCAGAATGACAGAAATTGCATTTTATGTGATGCATACTTGATCTAATTTCTAATTCTTCAAGGAAACATAGTTCTTGTTTCTTATCACCAAGCACTCATTAACACCTAACACAGATGTACATACATTAGATCAATCACGAAATAGCTCACTATTTGGTCTTGCCAAAAAATTAAAGATCGAGTAAGCATCACATAAAATGTTACTTCTGTCATTCTAACGATGATATGGCTATATCTAAATAATCATCAATAATATTTGGTGAATGAATGAGAGAATTGATTAGAAACAGTTTAGATTCATTAAAAAAAAGAAAAATATAAACAATTAAGTTGTATCCCCATGTAATTTCGTTTACATAAGTTATTGCACAATCCAGTTTTTTTAAACTTCAGTATATGTAAAACATTCAATTAGAAGATGTTGAAACAGAGGTCATGGTTGATAAATTTTCAGAACATAGACGTAGATGAGAAATTATTTTCAAAAAAAACACTCCACAATATTACAACCTCAATTTAAATCACAGCGCATATGCAGTACCATCTCTTTCTTACATCATCTTACATCAAACTGACAAGTTGACACTAATGATAGTCGCCCTAAGGGTAAACAAGTGTCGAACCCATTTAAACTTTTAAAAATACCTACTACCTACTATTTGAATTCTTGAATCCACCTAAAATCTAGAAACGGTGTTTACTGGGTGCATCTGAAATTTAAAGATGTGATCAGTTGCCAATCAACTGGAGGTTTTCAGTGTTGCTCTGTTCTCTATTTGCGTTAACACCTCATTTCTGCTCGAAAGTATAGAAGCAGTGGACGAACCAGCGAAACGAATCCTTGGTTTATTCTGGTGTGAAACCGGCCTTAATAAAGTCCTGCAACTAAAACATAAACATTTAACGATAAACACTCAAAAATTTAGTGCAGTTATTAATCTTGAATGAGTCCTATAAAATTCCATTGTTTCCTTATTACTAATTATAAAGTTACTATTGAATGTTTCTCCGTTGTTTAAAAGTTAATCAAAATAAATAACTTTTAACGTTATACATTTTCCTAAAATTATTTTTAGTAACACGATAACCGCAATGAAGTATCGTCAATCTACTAGCTTTTAATATTTTATCATCATCCATCAATGCCTCGATCTTCCAGTGATTATGTAATCTATAACATTAATGTCGGAGATATAATTTTATCAATATTTTGAACAGACAAAGGAAGACTAAGTTTTTCAATCAATTAATCATTAGGTTGAAGATGTAATGACTCTATTTAAAAAAAATTATTTAGGTACGTCAATGTATGGAATATGTTGTCAAAAAACACACCAGCCACTACAGGAAACAGGTTCAAAAGCCGTAACACGTCCGGTATATAGTGTGTGAAGTGACGAATACAAAGAAAAATTGCCAAATTATCATTATTCATTTTTTTAAAGAACTGGAAATCAGAACTCAGCCAAGGTCCAGCTTGTTAAACCCTGAGGAAAATCGTTTATTCTCGATTCTAATAATTGTTCAAAGAAGGTGACCCAAAATATAATACAAAAGGTTTGAGTATTGTCTGAAATGTTTACATTGCTTAACTTTTTTTTATATAATAGAAACGACGCCTATTTCAAAAGACTAATAAGCTTCATCTACACAGTAAAAACCGTAAAATCATCCTAGGAAAATCGAGTTTATATTAATTCGTAACTAATCTACAAATACTTATACTTAGGCAAGTTTATCTGAAGCTGTGAAAGGAATTTAGTCGAAATCATTCGATATTGCCACGTTTAACTATGGAAAAGCTAAAGTGCTAAGTATGTTGTGATAATAATTAAAAAAGGGACTTTTTATTATTAACAATACGATTAAACGTTAACTCTTTAATGTGAATTTTGTGAATATTAAAAGATGAACACTTTTCCCTCTTTCCCTCTTTCCCTCTCACTTCGTCAATTGATTGATACTGATTTATCCAGTGGCGTTGGTATTGTCAGTGACATTTGTATTTTCAGTTTTACTTGGTAAAATAGGTACCGTACGCCATTTGCACGTTTATGTAAGATATTTTTATACATAGTTACACTTTGATCAACCGAATTTGGGCCTGGGTTTTCTTGTTTTTTTTTAGTTTTCCATTTCTTATTTTCTAATATTTTTATACATAGTTAAACTTTGATCAACCGGGTTTGGGCCTGGGTTTTCTTGTTTTTTTTTAGTTTTCTATTTCTTATTTTCTGTTTTTTTTTATACATAGGTACACTTTGATCAACCGGGTTTGGGCCTGGATTTTCTTGTTTTTTTTTAGTTTTCTATTTCTCATTTTCTGATATTTTCATACATAGTTACACTTTGATCAACCGGGTTTCGGCCTGGGTTTTCTTGTTTTTTTTCTAGTTTTGTATTTCGTATTATCCGATATTTACATATTTGCTTCAATATTCTTATGTTACCACTAAATTTGACAACGTTGGTGGAAGGTTGGGTAAATAAGCTCTCGTGACCGTAGGGAATGACAACCTCACATACATTTATACCGACATTCAGTATAGGCAATAGTATATACACGTAAAACTAGACAAAGACCACTAAATATTTTTATCCACAACTGTCATGTAATGGGTACGATTTGACACTATTTTCAGTGTCATAATGACGTATATTACCGCACTAGTGCGTTTTTGATTACATTACCGCACTAGTGCGATAATAAGAATCTAGAAACATATTAATACCAGAATTAAATATTTGAAATAACACTGGAAGCTGCATTTTCAATTTCCGAAAGGAGATTGTCTTCGCTTGAACTCATTTTTATAAATTTTTATTCATTCAACTTCAAAAATTTGATGATAAAACTAATTTACTTTAATTCCTCAGTCTTGTTTGTCTTTGTTGCTATGGTCACATAATATGATACACAGTACCTTATGTTTGCAGTCAATATTATTAAAAATATGGTGGATTGAAATTTGTTTTTATTTTATAATATAGGTACTGTTAATAATACTAATAAACAGTTGTAGATAAAATTTTGTACGTAACAGGAATTATTAACGCACTCATATGAAAATCTTACGCCAAATTTAAAATGTGAGTCGGAAAAATGCTAGTTATTCACAAGCTTCATGAATAAGTATGTCAAAGGAATTGTCGATGTTGTTGATATTTAAAAAATGTTTCATACAGCTATTTACTACTTCTAAGCAATATTCGCGATAAGAGTGATGAACAAACTTTATCAGAGTTGTATGCACCCATCCATTCAGTTGATTTTCAAAGTGAAAGAGACTGAAGCAGCCGAAACGACGCATTGTCAGATACCAGTCCAAACCAAACAAACAACTGTCGACAGTCAAACAAAAGCGAAAACATGTGAATGTCGGAATATTTAACTGAACTTCTTGGCATGCAAAAAGCAACTTACAAGTTACTCTGTGAATTTCTAGCTGATGTTTGTACGACACATACAGTGAGTGACAATTTATTCCAACTTTCAGTTTATAGTTGAACTTACAGTACGCAACATTCCGCTTTCCGTCCTCGAAATTAGTAGTCATAGAATTATGTCACAGAATTATGCTTTGAATTCGAATGACAGACATTTTTTGTCCAAAAGTTTTATACGATTTTGAGGAACGTTTAAATGTTTAAAATAAAAACCATTTATTCCATTTGATATTGAAAATTTGTTGTTTTAATTCCGTCAATGTTATTATTGGTTTTAAATTTCACTGGTAATAGAAATGAACTCCTAAGCAATCTTCAATATGCATATCCATGCAAATCTATGGACCTAGCTCTGGATGATCTAAGCCGTCTCATCTCAATATTAATAGTAGTTAAAGAGATAACAATGGCCAGTTCCTGAGACATCAAGGAAGCATGGAGCAGTCAATAATGCTACTGTCAATGTATTCCCTAGTGCAATAAATAGAGGTGTGCCCCCTGCAACAATAAGCTGATGGATGAAGAAAATTCTAGAGGATAGGAAGCTATCCACATTGGGGCAAGCCACCATCGAGGCAAGGACAGGTGTAGGATGCCTACACTATTGTATGTGTATGTGTGTTTTTTGGGGTGACATTCACTGAGACCTAAAAGATCTATTGTGCCCCCTTACTTCTACTCAGTTTCTGAGGAGAGTCTCAGAAACTAGTAGTTCCTTTAGTCCTATTTCCCGGAGGAATTTTAGGATGTCCGCAGTCTTCAACTTAGGCAAATGTTCCTCTTCTATCCAGTAATCTCCCAGGTGCTGTGCTCTAGGATTCTGAAGTGCTGTGCAGTTGGAAAGTATGTGGATGGAGGTTTCTTCTTTCATTCCACAAAATCTGCATTCTTCTTCCTCCACTATTTTGAGCTTTTTCAGGGTGCCCATTCAGGCGACAATGTCCCGTTAGGATCCCTGTTGAAACTCTTAGCGCAGTTTTACTTTAACTTATGCATTCTTTTGATCCCAACAGGTTGTAGTCACCCAGAAGAATATTTGATTGTATAAGCCCTACTAGATCTTTCCAATGGTCAGATCTTCTCTTTTTCTCGGCTTTACTTATTTCTTCTAATATTACATTGGGGCTGATTCCACAAAAGGGTTCAGGCCCACAGAAAGGTATTTCAGTCCCCCTCTTTGCTAGTTTATCTGCTATTTCATTTCCTTCTATTCCAGTGTGTCCTAGAATCCAAAGTAAGGTGACTATGTTGTTCTCGCCTAGTTCATTGAGTTTGTCTAGGCATTCCCACACCATTTTGGAACTGATTACACAAGAGCTCAGTGTCTTAATGGCTGCTTGACTATCCGACATTATGATAATCCTTTGTCTTCTGTATCCTTTATCAATATTGAACTGGGCGCACTTTCTTATGGCGTGGATTTCCACTTGAAAGATACTTGTGGTTTTTTCCAAGCTTTTATAGTGTTTGGTCCCTGGCCCGAACACTCCTATCCCAGTTCCTTCTATTGCTTTTGAGCCCTCTGTGTACCATTGAATGGCATTCCTTCCAAGTCTGGTAATGGTATTCGGATCCCATTCCTTCTTGTTGCTCATTTCCGTAACGAATTTCTTTGAAAACTATTACACTATTACTATGACCTGCACTCTTAGTAGACCACCTCCTGGCGGAACTGTTCACAACAAACTTTTGATACTCAGACGGGATCTATTGTAGACAGAGATGGATATTAGAAGGAATACAAATAACCTCAAATGTGGTTGATAATTGATGTGAATAAGATAAATTGACAGTCAATACCAATGATGATTCCATTTAGCAAAAAAACAAATTACCTAGCAATTACCTAGAACATATTGAGCTTTCATGGAACAAACTCCTTCAGATGACCACAAAGAAAGCTACCATTACCTCGTAAGTTGCAGAAGAATATCTCTTAATGATCCAAAACAAAGACAACAAGGGTTAGACCAACGATAGCCTACATATCAGTACTGTAGTAAACATGGCATGTGGGAGCTCAAAATACCGCTGTAAACTTTGGCAGAGGATGAATAATAACAATTTTGCTCAGAAATAATAATAGTTTAAACGCAGGCGCTTCTTTTCTTTTTCCGTTGTTAATTAGCTTGAACAAATGATAGATATTCCAGAAGCTTCACCACCGGTAAACCATTTTCAAGGACAGTCAATCTGCACTAAGCTCATTCGATTCCATGTAAAGATTAATTATAAACTAGTATGGGATTGCGCATGGGAACGCATTAGGAGATCGTTTCAAGATCATTGTAGTCGGGATTTCAGGACATGAGTGTTATATTAACAACAAAAGCGCTAGACTGGAGCTCCTTAGTGTCACAAGAAAGTGAGTGGCACACAAGACCAAGCCTTCAGGACCAAGACAGATTTTGCTCATGACTTATTGCTCTATGTAGTGGAAATATAATTGTGGATATTTAAATTATTATTATACATATAATGTTTTGTAGTTTTTTACCAAACAATGTATTGTGTCATCTATAAAAGATCAAAATCGGTTAAGTAGTAGATGTAATATAAAGACTATTCCCAGCGACAAAGAATAAACAAAATTGCTTTGTGTTGGTTTTACATTATTTATTTAAAACAGTCTGGTTTCTCTTTTTGCTATTCTTTGAACAAACCGTAGAAAATTTCTCCGACCTAAATCTAATTGTATAAGAAAGTTTAAGCTGTTCCTTTGAGCCGAGGGTATCTAAGGCAGAAAGTTAAAGAAGTAAGTCCGCGAGTTTTCCCTGAAGGGGTCAAAATACAGTCCCGGAACTGCTCGATTTATTTAACTGCATCGAAACCGTTGAATTTTGATAAATTAGTTCGCAAAGAACACCCGCTTTTGTAGTTTCAAGTGGAGCGACCATAAATTATATGTTTGGTTGGAAAACTATCGGTATAAAGCTCACATTACATTATAATATACACTGATAAACATTATAAAACATCTTTCTTAGGTCCTAGAAAGTAGTTTTTGTGATATTATTGGAAAATGCATAGGGCTGATTGTTGTCACGAATTGTATTAGCCAATTAGTAGTATTTTTTCTTCAAATATTATCTGGCAGCTTTTAAAAATAGTTGGAATAGTCCAAATTCATCGATAAAGAAAATAGAGCGTCCCCATAATATGTGCCTTTAGCAGTGGCATTTACTCTGATGTGTGTTTGTGTTTATTTTTGAAATAATTAGAGAATTATATTGGCTGATTCTAAAGTATTTGAAAAAATCTGTGATCACCTACTAGTTCTTTGAAGAGTTTCAATTATTCATCCTCTTTTTGTCCAAATTTCATTGAATGCCCAGCAAATATTCTCTTTTTTGTTCTTCCACATAATCAAATTTCTTTCCTTTCTCAAAAAAATTTTAGTTAATTCTACATTTGCATCTGATTCAACTCTCTAGTTTTATGTTTCGTCGTCTGTAGTGAATATTTGTGTGTGCATTGCTGGTTCGTTGTTATAAATGTATCCAATGGAGAGGAAAGTATGTTGCATGATAAAATACATCGATTTTAATATTTTGTTTGCTCCTTTGAAGTAGCTAAGAATGTTTCAATACTGAGTCGTAAGTACGTATATTGCAAGTTTAGAATTTAGGAAGTTACCAACAACTTTAATCGAAAGCTGCCAATACCATACAAAAATTTCGATAAAGAAGCAGTTTCAAACAAATTATATACTTTTATTATACCTCTACGAACGATAAGTAGAAATAAATTGAACTTTTTCGTTTTCTCCTGCCCCATTATCATTATTATAGTCAAGACGATCTTCTTTATATCTAAGTAGCAATACTTATAATATTTATGTTATTGTTATTATCATTGCCCCAGCTATTTTGCCAGAATTTTTATTCTTCTTCACATCCTACAATTTAACTGAATCTCAAAAATATAAAAGAAGTCCATTGTCGTTAGCTGCACTCCATATGTAGAGTAATTTCATTTATTGAATTTGTATGATAAGTTGTAAGTATATTAAAGTTTCTCAGCAAAATAGTATATAGAAGGAGCACAAAGAGTCTAGGAACAGAATAACTTTAGTGTCTCTAAAATTATTCCAAAACCGACATAGAACAGTTTTACTGCTTCATGTGTTATTCTCTTTGAAAAGTAATTTTCAAATTTGTTAGGAGCTATAATAGTATGATACCAATAGCTGCACTGTTTCCCACCTCTTAAATATTGGGTTAGATTAGATTAGAAAGATTGGAGTGGCTGTTTGTCCTATCCCACTGCGACCTTTGCAGATCTATTGTGGTCCTACCTATACCTAGAGCTCGATATCCAGCTTTATTCTTTTTTATTAGCTTGGATAACGCCTCCCTTGCGTAGCTCTCTGCACTCGGTTTTCCTTCTCCTCTTATATATGGATTAGATCAAAATATACGCATCAAACCAGCGTCAAATTCAACACACTGGATTTGGATTAGAAAAGTGCAAATCTTAAATATCGAGAAAGGTAAAATCGTCAACGGAGATGTGTTACTACCCAATGGGAACATTATAAATGCTATGCAAAATGGTAAGACCTACAAATATCTAGGATTTCAGCAAGCTAAGCTACTAGACCAGAAGTAAGCAAAAACCAAAGCTAGGAACCAGTTCACTAAACTACTTTATTGAAATCCTAGTTGAATGCAAGAAATCTTGCTAATGCTATTAACACATACGCCATACCAGTCCTGATGACACTCATTTGGAGTTCTTAAATAGACCAAAACAGAGCTGAAAGATATTCAAAGAACAACGCGTAACAATTAAAGAGGGAGGGAGAGCTCTAACGGACATGATTATTTTAAATCACAAACAAATATCTAAAGTTCAAAAATTCATTGGCAAGGCTCAAACATCTAAATTGTATGAGCTGGTAGACCCTGACAAGAAACTCTGACAAACAGGATAGATAACGCTTCATGGTCGACATCATCACGACTTCAATCAACCATATATCGACAAGGAAGCATTAAATAAACGTGTCTCTCTGATGAAGCATTGTTTGCAGAAACAGAAAGATTTATGATGGCAATTCAAGAAGATCAAGTAATAATTACCAAGAATGATAAGAAATTTGAGATCCAAACAACAGATATGATACAGCAGATTACGTCGGGATATCCAGGCACAATCAACTTTGCAACGTCATCCATCAGAAGTTAGCCAACAAATTTCAAATCAAACTACAGCTTGGCCATGTTCACTCTCCTTCAATGTGACTTACAAAGCCATAGCCTTGAACAATTGTGTCACAACAATAAGCTACATACCTTGTGCAGTATGTAGCAAGTCCTGCACTTCTTCTACCGATATACAAAATGGATACAGTTCATTTGAAATTTAAAGGAATATTAAAATAAAAGATAGAACAATATTTCTTCACTAAAATGAATAAAGTAAAGTGACGTCACTCTTCCTCTTACTTTTTTTGTACTCAACAGGAAAAAAATGTTTTTTCATCAACCCTACAGCTGTTTTTTCCCAAATGATATTCATGCAAACCGCTCGTTTATATAAAAAAAAACATAAATGAAACAAATTTTGATAAAGTAGCGAAACAAAAAAAAATTAATTCAAGAGCCTTTGTTTAATATCTTAACAACCTGCTTTCATCATAGTAGATCGTGAATCTGTTAACAGATATTGTCGAATCCGAGACACATTTCCAAGATTAATGATTTGCTTACATCTTGTCGAGGTCTTCCAGAAGAGGATATTTATCCATATACACGTCCTTGCGTTCTGCTTCAAAGGAATAAATAATGCCATCAATAAATTCATATCAAAAGAGCACTTAGAGATGAATAGGCTTATACATTTTCCCTCTGATCAAGAAACTGTTTTCGGTAAAAACTGCATTTTTATTTGGGGAAAAACATTTTTCTCCTTATTTCCTTCGTACGAATTTTCTTATTTTTATGAAGTATTTCTTTGAAAATGACGTGAGTGATGCTTTTACCAGATTCGATATATTCGATTGATTTTACAACGTGCTCTGAAATCATTTTTAAAATATTTCTGAGGCTTGGCGAACATTGAAACTTCGCTGAAAACCACACTCTTTCATTGACAGGTATTTTGTGAACAGAATAAAATTTTCTGAACCCATAATAAACGTTAAAAATTACTTTATTCAAAAAAGTTTCCAATTATATGTGTCAGTACCGTATTATATTATTTCCGGTGGATTGGGCTAAATATGTAACAATACAAAGTCTCCTACAGCCGACCCTGTCGTTTCTATTTCAATGTTAACGACCTTGCTCCAAATCAGTTCCACAAACTGTACTTTTTTTATATATAAGTAACACTTTTTTCAACATACCAATTAGACACGATCAAGTTATAATTTTCGGTTGATGAATAATTTTAAATATAAGCAGTTTGACTGCTGGACACCGGCTTTTCGGTTGAGGCTTTAGAAGAGTTCGTTCAAATCAATCATTTTGATTAGGTTTGTTGGTTGGACGATTTGAAAACGGTACTGTCAATCTCAGTCATTTCAGTCTGACCAATTAATAGATACTCCCAAATTTCAGTTGGACTAGTTGGACTAGCTACCCTCAGTAATCATATACGTAGAACACTTCCTCACTAATCTTAACTTTTTCTTCAATAAATTTTGTCTGGAATGTATGTATGTATTATGGGGTGACATTTACTGAGACCTGGAAGATATATTGTGCCTCTCACTCCTACTTAGTTCCTGAGGAGAGTCTCAGAAACTAGTAGTTCCTTTAGTCCTATTTCCCGCAGGAGTTTTAGGATGTCTGCAGGCTTCAACTTAGGTAAATGCTCCTCTTCTATCCAGTAATCTACCAAGTGCTGTTCTCTAGAATTCTAAAGTTCTGTGCAGTAGGAAAGTAAGTAGATGGAGGTTTCTTCTTTCATTCCACAACATCTGCATTCTTCTTCCTCCACTATTTTGAGCTTTTTCAGGTGGCCATTTAGGCGACATTTAGGATCCCTGTTAAAACTCTTAGCGCAGTTTTACTTTGACTTATGCATTCATTAGATCTCAACAGGTTGTAGTCACCCAGAAGAGTCTTTGATTGTATAAGCCCTACTAGATCTTTCCAATGGTCAGATCTTCTCTTTTTCTCGGCTTTACCTATTTCTTCCAATTTTACATTGGGGCTGATTCCGCAAAAAGGGTTCAGACCCCAGAAAGGTAGTTCAGTCCCCCTCTTTGCTAGTTCATCTGCTATTTCATTTCCTTCTATTCCAGTGTGTCCTGGAATCCACAGTAAGGTAATATTGTTCTCGCCTAGTTCATTGAGTTTGTCTAGGCATTCCCACACCATTTTGGAACTGATTACACAAGAGCTCAGTACTTTAATGGCTGCTTGACTATCCGACATTATGATAATCCTTTATCTTCTGTATCCTTTATCAATATTGAACTGGGCGCACTTTCTTATGGCGTGGATTTTCGCTTGAAAGATACTTGGGGTTTTTCCCAAGCTTTCAGAGTGTTTGGTTCCTAGCCCGAACACTCCTATCCCAGTTCCTTCTATTAAGCCGTTTGTGTACCATTAAATGGCACTCTTTCCAAGTCTGGTAATGGTATTTGGATCCCATTCCTTTTTATTGCTTAATTCCGTAACGAATTTCTTTGAAAAGTTATACTTTTTCATGATACCTTCTTGTGGCATGTCCCAGGTTGTCTGATTTCCAAGAAGTGAGGAGGTGGTTTTTTTTAACGATTCTCTCCCTACTTAGTCTGTATCTAGTTCTTACTGCAACGCTTTCCACCACTATATGTAGGGGGGTGAGGTTGAGAATCACTTCCATGGCTGCCGTTGGGCATGTTCTCATTGCTTCTGTAATGCATATTTAGTCTAGTCTTCGAATTTTGGAGAGGTTTTCTCTCGTCGTCAATAGGCTAGTTCTCCTACTCCACGCAATGGCTCGATAAGTGATGATTGGTCTCACTATGGCAGTGTACATCCAGTTTAGGTTTTTTGGGCTACAACCCCAGTTTCTTCCTGCCTGATTTCTGCACACCATTAAAGCCATTTTTGAGTCTATTCAATCTCGTTCCCATCAAGCTTGATGGTTTTGAGGTTGAGTTTTCTTTTTCTCAGTGAAGGCTATCAAGATGGTTTTAGTGGGGTTGATGCTGTTTCATTGGTTTCATTGGATACAATAATTTCATTATTTATCACTACTCTTTCACCTTTTAAGTTTGTTACCATTATTATTGTTCATTGCCAAAAACCACAACATAACTCAACACAGCACATTGACAGCGCCAAAGATCACAACATAAATGTTCTGTCATTCTTGACACAAATAATTGCCTCTACCTCCCATGCTCAACAGTTGAGAAACAGCATCCCGTCTAAACGCAACAGCAGATTAGAACTGAGCCCACATTCAATAGATATAAACGAATGATAAGCTTTTAAACTCACTCTGAAATTAGGATTAAATCGCCTTTTGTCCAGTTTTTATAACCAATCAATTTAAAAGAACCCTGAGCTTTCTTGCCTTAATATTATATTTAATTGTTTATTCTCGCCCAGTTTATCTTCGTTCCATTTCAGATTCCATTCAATACCGGATCCGCGTTTTGTTTTATGTTTGGATGAATGTTCAACTTACTGTGTAACATATTTTTGTTGTTCCGAAAGACGTTTGATGTATAATGAATGATATAATCGTTTACGTAAACGTTAAAAAGCAATTAATTCATTACCGTCAAGAACCATTCCAAATGTTCCAATTTCTGAGTTAAAGTGTAATTGAAAAATTCTGGAAATGGCAGGATATATCCTGGAAGGCGTGCTATCTGTTATTTTCAGTTTCGAGTGTTGGCAAACAGGGCTGGGTTTATATGGACAGCCCGATGAATAAATAGTCGTGGACCAAGTTGAATACTACACTGGCAAATACGGTTGAATACTACACTGGCAAATACGAGGGCGGTTTGACGCTATGCTCGTTCGTGCATCTAATAGTCTAATCTAATCTCATCTAATATCTTATCTAATAATAATCTAATAATCTCATCTAATAGGGTTACTTAAGCTCATTTTCTGCCCTTTGAACGTGGTACATGTATTGTATATTGTCCGCTGATTTAATTGCTTGTTGTTTAATATAAAATGTCCTATGGTCGGTAAAAATGACCAGATTTGTATATAATATCTAATATATACTCTATCCTAATGTGCGATGGTGTTAATAAAATAAATAATAATAATATGAAAATAATAATAGATTTATTGGCCAAGATAAAACAAAGTATAGTATAATTTTGGTCAAAAGGACTAATGATCAGTAAAACTGTTCATCCATCGACTTCTCGATAGTTAGCTGGTTGAACAAAATGTTTTTACTGCTACCGCCTCTGTTGGCATTAAAATCATTGTAAGAATACCAGGAAATGAGAAGTAATTAAAAGAGGAAAATTTGGACGAAGTTAAATTAATGATTTGATACGAGATGCGAAACAATTAGCTTATTGTGATGGATTTTAGAACTGTTGAAATTAAAACGTAGCTTTAACAACATTTTAAAATGTTGCATTAACAAAATCAATAATTTTAGACATATCACCTCTGAGCTGAACAAGTTTGTTTTATAGCATCAGTATGTAAACAATGACCCTTTCGTGAAACTAACCAAAATATGTTCATTTGGAGGCTTACTGATAATCTTCCATCTTGTGCAACTCTGTTTCGAAAAAGTTTTTCATGTCCAAGGTCGTGGGGAAGGGTAACTTTCTGTCTGTTTGGGACTGGTGTATGTCTTTAGTAGACTGCACTTCCAATTTTTCCATTTTCGTAATTTATTCAAATCGCAAGACATATTCAAGATAAGCTGACAAAATAAATCGCCATAAAATAAATGAAAAATGGCGGTCAATCTCCGTGGTGCAGTTATACCAGCTCATGGAGAAATAGTTATTTGTATGCCTAGGCCGCGAAATTCCTTTTTAACATACCGAAAGAACAGTTATCACCGAGGCCGCTTGCGGCCGAGGCAAGATAATCTTGTGGTCGTTAAAAAGTTTCGCGGCCATGGCATACACTCTACTTCTCGTGCAATCGTTGAAATTATTGAGCTAGATAATTGTAAATAAAAATATTTTTGCGCGATCGATCTTTTTTGTTCATTTACAGCATCGGTTACGTGATGGTAGGTGGTGTTTACTGGTTTCTAAGTCTAACACGTCGGTAAGTGATTTACTTACCGTTCAGCCCTACATACATTTAAGTGATCCTAAATAATATATTACTTCATTCATCACACAAAAGGAACGAAAAAAATAAGAAGATTTATATTTTTTTAATGAACAGAACCGAACAGAACAATATAAAAAGTAATAAATAGCATGAAAACAATTTCACCAAAATGCAAGTTATATTTTAAACTGATCGAGAAGTATAAATGTCACTTTTGACATTTCATTCATACCACTTTCCTATTATAAGATAGTCGACTTTGTCATCTCCTCTTAATAGTAGCTCCATGGTTTCAATATATACAAAACATTTTAACAGTTCTTGACACATATAAGAGATAATACAAACTGTACAATTATTGTTAATATTCATCCTAAATAATATAAGTACTTATGTACTCGATGGTATTCAATAAAAATAATAATTGTCTTTGTAGTATTTTAAAAATATCAAATTTGGGAGTGATATTTAAATTGGGAAATGAAGATTGGTTTCGCAGCCGTTGCTATGGGTAACGGCCGCGAAATTGAATTTCGCAGACTGTGCTGAGAACGCGAAATACTAACTTCGCGTGCAATTGCACGAAATAGTTATTTGTATGACTAGGACGCGAAATACCTTTTTAACATACCGAAAGAACAGTTATCGCCAAGGCCGCTTGCGGCCGAGGCAAGAAAATCTTGAGGCCGTTAAAAAGTTTGGCGGCTATGGCATACACACTATTTTTCGTGCAATCGTTAAAATTATTAAACTAGATAATAATTGTGAATAAATATATTATTGCTCTAAAATCAACAGCTGTCCAATTTATTCAACAACGTCACTGCGTGCTATGGAAATGATATGATTCAATAGTATACAAAATATTTTGACAGTTCTTGACAAAACGCAAAATGTCTGATAGTGATATAATTACTGATAGCGATATTTCAGTACCTTCCACTCCTCCTGAACTCAAAAGCGTTGTAATTTCGGCTATATTCAATAAAAAATAATCCTTATTTTTGTAGTATTTTAGAAATGTCAAGTTTGGAAGTGATATTCAAATTTGGATGTGACGTTTGGTTTCGCAGCCATTGCTACGGGTAACGGCCGCGAAATTGAATTTCGCGGACTCTGCTGAGAACGCGAAATACTGACTTCGCGTGCAATTGCACTAAAAAATAATATGGACCATCTCTTCTAGCGGAGTTTTCAAATGATCGACGATGTTCTTGACAGAATATATTTATAGAAGAAACGATAGTGAAGTTCCTATTGTTTTTATATGTTGGGTTCTTTCCTCGAGACTCAACTACAGCATCAAAAGCTGTCAGTCGAGGTCAACGGCGACATTAGCTATGCTGAGGACTAAGGAAAATGTAAGTAATTATAAAAGTGATAGCAATTGAATACTAACATCATAGAATTCGAATAAGGAAGACTTAAAGGATTTATTGGCACAATACACAGAATGGCACACATTGCACAAAGATTATAAGAAAACTAAAATGAAAATATTAATAATCTTTGATAAAAAAATGTTCTAATCACTTCCACTCTGAGATCTGAGTATGAATCAAGTCGGAACCAATCTCCAACCAAATAGTATATCAAGGATAAGACTGTGTGCTTAAAGTTTATAATCAGTTGACTAACGGACTTACTAAAACCCTTCTGAGGGGCATGTTCAATATAAATTAAATATATGAACGTTGAATTCATCTATTAAATTAAAGTTCTAGCCGCCAAAGTAAATCTATTAAGGGTCTGCTAAGACCATACGAAACTTCAGGAAGTTGAGGCCGGCGGAACGGGCCTCGTCCAAATCCCCAAAATCCCATTTATTGATATTCGAATGCAATAACAAAGTCTTAAGTAGTTGCGAATCCTCTGGAATGAAATTGAATCAAGGATTTGTATTCATCCGGAATATATGGTACGAACGAGATATACCTAAGACGTACTGACCTTAGGTAGGTATATCTCAAATATAATTATTTATTTTGAGATAATATAAAAGGAAAATTCATTATCCCTTCGAGAATAGTAATATTGTCCTGAGGAGGAGCAAATACGCCGAAGCCGGTCTACAAGTGATATTGTTACTTCTAATTAGAAACCAGAATGGTTGGTCATAACTTGCAAATATGAGCTCGAGAAGTAGAAGTTTCTTATTAGTGAACGTTCTACTTTTTGTGGGTAGATGGTAATTTTCAAATTTGTAGCGTTATAATGCTATTATCTTGAAAACTTATTTTTATTTATATTTTCTAAACCACCCGGTTCATCTTGATAAAATTGTATTTTCATACTATATTTTTCTGGAATGAATTTTTGTATATACTACACACTATTCCACTAGACTTATTTTGGAGATAGTATGTAGTTGAGTTGAATTTACCGATGCATAAGTAAAGCACTATGGAAAAGCACTATATAAGAGCATTTCAATCAAGTGCGATGGTGGTGTAATGGTCAGCATAGTTGCCTTCCAAGCAGTTGATCCGGGTTCGATTCCCGGCCATCGCAACTTTTTTTATTTTTTGTTAAATGGGCCTTATTGTACCAAAATCTGATGATCCAAATTTCAGGTGATCTACGGGTTTGAATTGATCCATGATTACTTTTAAAAGCTGATCTTTGATTAACTTAGTTTGAGAGCAATATTATATTTTAGAAGAAGAAATGTCATTTGTCATTTTTAAGTGATTGCCTATATAGATGTACCTAGCTGTTTGATTGCTTTTGCTTCTGAAATACAAAAAAGGATATTAAAATTTTATACAAATTGTCATATGGGGTCTGATGTAGATACCTAATTAATCATTTATGTTTATAGCCCATTAACCTTCTTGTGTCTAAATAATCTTGCAATTTATCAATGAGGAATCTAACAATGGGCTTTGATTACAAATTCTATAAACCGAATATTTTAGGAGGAAACTAGAAATTATGAATTCCTAATTGTATGCAACTTTCATTACAGATACGTCATCAACCTGAAGAAGAAGTTAGGTTAGTTAGTTTCTGATTATATGTTTAATGGACTAATAGCCATTCTTACAAAGATACAATCTTTATGCTGTCTGGCTTTGATACAGTAGAAGCCAAAGCATCTACTTTGCACTGATGAAGATGCTGGCAATTATTTATTCACACTATTGGCTACACTGGATTTATTAATGAATAAAAAAAATCAAAGAATTACCATCTCTAATTTGAAGTGACAAATAAAAAAACTGGAGTGACTGAAGAATCAATTTTACTTGCAAATTATCCAGCAAATTAAGCAATTAACTCCAAAATTGTGAATAAATAATTTCGACATGCCGAAGAGAGGAGGCAAAGAAACCCCAAATTTCAAATTTAAATCTTAAACGACTTTGGACGGACTAAACAAAGCATAAAGTTCCTTGAGGGGTTGGAGAAACTTCCGGAAGTTTATAATACACAATTCGAAATAATAACGACTTTAATTTTAATTAAAAATTTTTAATAGTAATTCGGAGGCACAAGATATAACTTTTAGTTTAATGTTATACCTACTAAACATTTCAAAATAATGATAAAGTTTCATGTCTGCACGGAGAACAAAGGTTTAATTATTATTATTATTAAAAAGTTGTCAATATAGTAGAGGGGGGTGTGTAAATTTGGGGCAAGTGTGAACATGCCAATCAAAATTATTGCGATTAGTGGCAACGTGGTGCCATCGCACTTATAGAAGAATGAACTCATTACGTAAAGTGCACAAAAGATTCGATAGAAATTTTGTGGCAGTCCAGCCTGGCAGTTTTGTTCATATAGGTGATATCAGACGGTTCACTTTTCGTTCATTTTTGTCTTTCACTCGAAATGATACATCTGAATTCAAAATGCAACAAGAGAGCTGAATGAATTCATTAATGAACCGATCCAACGATGTTGGATTTTAGCATTCGGTATTATTCACTCCCAGTCAGAATGAACGAAAAATTAACCGTCTGCACACAAAGAGAACGTTCACTCAGATTCGGCTATTTTGTCTCGAGCTCTGTAGCAGCCGCACGTCACGTTGCGTCGGTGACAAAATGGTGTTCACTCTACGACATATTTTAAAGAAGAACAAATGAACGTTCTTTTCTTTGTCATTCACACTAAGTCGTGTGAACATGGAATGAAAGAATAATGCTGCATTCACTTGCGTGAATATTCACTCGAGTGAACCGTCTGATATCACCTTTATTTTAAAAATTTGATATTTGCGTGGAGACCTACTTTTTACTTATTCTCACTTTCTCACATAGTTTTCTAAGAATTATTACAATCATATTAGCTGTAGAAGACATTTGCTCCAAACTGGTGGAAAAGTGTGGCTTGAGACCAGAATTACATTCATTGATTTATAATTCTAATGTGATCTATTTTTAATTAATTTTATCTAATAAACCCCTTAAGTTAACCTTCAAAAAAGGTACGTGGAAAATACTATAAATTAATCCTTTCAGGTTTAGCAGATGGACAAATTTGAATTTCAACTAATAAAAATTTTGGACACACTTAGCACAACCCACCATACAATTTTTTACACGTAATAATATGGCAACCCACTCATCGTCTATGCTTGACGGAGAAAACCTCTCCAAAATTCAAAGTCTAGCCTGTATAGTGTATATGCATTACAGGAGCAATGAGAACATGCCCAACGGCAGCCATGTATGTATGTATGTGTCATTTTTGGGGTGACATTCACTGAGCCTAAAAGATCTATTGTGCCCCCTTACTTCTACTCAGTTTCTGAGGAGAGTCTCAGAAACTAGTAGTTCCTTTAGTCCTATTTCCCGAAGGAATTTTAGGATGTCTGCAGGCTTCAACTTAGGCAAATGTTCCTCTTCTATCCAGTAATCTCCCAGGTGCTGTGCTCTAGGATTCTGGAGTGCTGTGCAGTTGGAAAGTATGTGGATGGAGGTTTCTTCTTCCATTCCACAAAATCTGCATTCTTCTTCCTCCACTATTTTGAGCTTTTTCAGGTGCCCATTCAGGCGACAATGTCCCGTTAGGATCCCTGTCAAAACTCTTAGCGCAGTTTTACATTGACTTATGCATTCTTTTGATCTCAACAGGTTGTAGTCACCCAGAAGAGTCTTTGATTGTATAAGCTCTACTAGATCTTTCCAATGGTCAGATCTTCTCTTTTTCTCGACTTTACTTATTTCTTCCAATATTACATTGGGGCTTATTCCGCAAAAGGGTTCGGGCCCCCAGAAAGGTATTTCAGTCGCCCTCTTTGCTAGTTCATCTGCTATTCCATTTCCTTCTATTCCAGTGTGTCCTGGAATCCATAGTAAGGTGACTATGTTGTTCTCGCCTAGTTCATTGAGTTTGTCTAGGCATTCCCATTCCCATTCCTAGGTTTTTCCCAAGCTTTCAGAGTGTTTGGTTCCTGGCCCGAACACTCCTATCGCAGTTCCTTCTATTGCTTTTGAGCCGTCTGTGTACCATTGAATGGCATTCTTTCCAAGTCTGGTAATGGTATTTGGATCCCATTCCTTCTTGTTGCTCATTTCTGTAACGAATTTCTTTGAAAAGTTATATTTTTTCATCATACCGTCTTGTGGCATGTGGCATGTCCCAGGTTGTCTGATTTCTAAGAAGTGAGGAGGTGTTTTTTTTTCAATGATTCCCCCTCTACTTAGTCTGTATCTTGTTCTTTCTGCAACACTTTCCACCACCATATGTAAAGGGCTGCCGTTGGGCATGTTCTCATTGCTCCTGTAATGCATATACAGGCTAGTCTTTGAATTTTGGAGAGGTTTTCTCTCGTCGTCAATAGGCTAGGGAACAGGTATTTTTTTCTTTGAATATGTTCAGGGGTGTCCCCTGTATGTAAATCCAAGCTGGACTCATGGCGGGGGCTTCACTTCAACCGCCATCTTGAAAAAAAACACGTTTTATTGAATATCTCGCGAACCGCGCATCGTACGACAAAAATTGTGGAAATCATTATTGTAGATAATATTTGCCATCTTTCTCACCCGAAACTTTTTTTTGTATAACGCATAGGTTTTCAATTATAGCGCTCCCCACTTTTTTCAATATGGTTTTCGCTGAATATTTATGATCAATGATAAATTGAAATTTCATCAAAAACTTTTTCCCGTAGCACTTATAGTTTAGGAGCTGCAGCTTGGTAAAACTTGCTCCTCGTACATTATCAGTGGCAGTGGCAGTTTGTATACGAAAACCATTTCATAACGCATAAAATGGCATGGAGTGTTCAAAAAAATGTCAATACAGCTGTGTACCGAATCAATTAAAATTATAATTAATGTGGAGAACAACTAATAATTCATCGATCTTCATTGTTGCTTAAAACAGTATAATTGAAAACCTATGCGTTATACAAAAAAAATCGGATAAAAAAGATAGCAAATATTATTATCTACAATAATGATCTCTACAATTTTTGTCGTACGATGCGCGGTTCACGAGATATTTGATAAAACGTATTTTTCAAGGTGTCGGCTGAAGTGAAGCCTCCCCCATGACGCCAACTTGGATTTACATTCATGGGACACCCCTGAACATATTCAAAGAAAAAAATACCTGTTCCCGTACATTTTTTTCAGAACCTACTTTTTGGCTGGGGCTCTTGGACTAATACATAAAAAAGAAAAATGCATATACCAATGATTACGTAAGCATGGAAGGGGTGTGGGGCTTTGATTACTTTTGCTGTCAAATGAGAAAGGGGGTAAAGAATTGTGGTGAATCTACTTACGTAATACTTGAACGGCCTATTAGGTATTTACAGATATTGGGCGAATAAACATCCTTAATTAAAAGTGAGTTTGAGTCTATAGTTAAAATAATACCCTTCTTGGTGTGCGTCATCGATTGTGACGTATATCCGAGTTTTCGGCATGTCGTTTATTTTATTTGCTATTTTGACATATAGCTAACCTTAAATTTGATAAACAAGATTATCAGGATTGTATTTTGCCAAATGTGAAAATGCTATGCAATTAATAATTACCAGCTTCTTTTTCCAACTGAAAATACTTAAGAGCTTTAAAAATACTGATGTTTTTCCGTGTATTTATGCATATTTTTGTATTATTCATATAAATAAAACAATAAGATTAATATTCACTTTTCATAAATAATAATTGACCGTAAACAACAAAGTACAGACCTGTCAAGAACTGTCAGTGTGACAGTAGAAAAAGTCGTAAGACTTATTGCCGCTATGAAAGTGACGCCTTCATAATATAATCATAGCGTAATCTAAACATCAACCAATCAAATTTTTGAAAGTCAGAGATTAGGGTTAACGTTTGTAATACATTAAACGGTTCAGTATTGTGATATTTTGATTAGGATTAATCACAGAACTGCCTTTTTTCTCCTTTCTTCCAATGTAATGGGTTAGAAAGACATTAACACCGAGAAGGGTATTATTTCAACCATACATACGTACACAAAGCTTCTTTGAATATGTCTATTGTAAAAGCAAGAATTATTATAGTGAATTTATTTTCGCTCAATAATAATTGTATCATGTTCTCAGTGTAATCATCTTCATTCTAAAACGTATTCGGTATATTTTGTAATTTAAATGTATATTCTCAGCCTTGCACTTGTAGTATCAATTATTATCCCTAACTCGAATCGGTCGGGCATCGTTAACAACGATGCCGATGCCTGGTGTAGCCAACGGCGCGTCGGTCGGCGTCTCATCAGTGGCTAATAAGCATTAGAATTTTGATGCTATTAGAAACCTTACGCCGTTGTATGTAACTAGTAGCCTTTAGCATGCCGCATTTAAATGACCTTGTTGACTTTCTAACGCTTCACCACAGTAAGGGATTCAGTTGTATCATGATAACAACAAAGGATTAAATTTTTAATAGAAATACTATTCAGTGTTCTATTATATTGTTGGAACAATAATTGAGAGAAAAGGAGTCTAACAGATTCTGAATAAATTTAATAGTGTGCATAAATTGCTTCAAGTATATTATCACAAGTAAGAGTTGCTGAGCTAGATACAAACCTGGGGATATTTTTTCCAAATTCCCTCTTTAACGATCGCAATAGAAAGCACATGTTCACACCCTGACTGGCAGAAGAAGAACCGGCTAGAGCATTTCTATAGCGAAAACGTGATGTGCTTATCAAAACTTCTTGTTACACGATTTCACCAGATAAACATGTCTCCAAGGATAATATGTTGTCTATACTCTCCTTCATCCAGATAAATATCAACAGGACTATCTCCAATTTCCTTGCACAATTGTGTCCGAGACTAGATGCCGAAAAGCCGATGATTTAGAATAGCTTTTAATTATAATAAATATTGTAGTCGGGGTATTTTGGCATGATGGGTAATAAAATTTGCAATCTCAATAGGGTACAAGCATAAATTTTGCTTTACTTTTTAAACGACTTCAAAAACCATAAAATTTAAAAGTCCGCCAAAACGCGCTTTACGTCATAAAGATGGATGCCTCATCCGTTGACGTCACTCCATTTGTTCACGTTCTTATTCGTGTATCATGCTATGAGTTTTTGTGACCTAATTGGTTTCTGAAAGCTTTAAAAATGGATAAAGCCAAAAAAACTTTGTATTCCAAGTATTGCATTGTTCTAGAGTGTAAATCAACGTATATTAAAACTCCAGGCAAAATATTTGTTACTTCACCTGGTGGCGCAAGCAAAAATGCACTTGAGAGAAGGGCATTATGGTTGCAAGCTATGCGCCGAAACAAAAACGATATTTCGAAAAATACTACTGCTTTTGTTTGTGAAGACCATTTTAATGTAAGTACCTACTTCTATGTTGGTAATTTTTCTTCTTAAATAGTTTGAGGTTATGTACCAATATGTCTAGGAATCAACCATGAAAACATTATTTTCTTACGACCAATAAGTGAGTACCCAAAGAGCACGATTAAGTCATTTTTGAGTGTATTCGTAAGAAAAATAGTGGAAACGGCACGTGACTTTCTTACACTCATGTGATATATAACAATATAAAATACATAGTTTAAATCGTACCTACGATAATGCTTCAACTTCTGTTATTTCCTTTGCATTAAATCAGCTGTTTGACTTCATAAATTCAAGCAGCATAAATGAGTCTACTTTGGGCAGGTTATCAGTTTGTGCTTTTACAAAACCTTCACTAGCCATATCTTTACTCACAAAATATGAAAGGATCGTTACTGAGCACTGAGCTGGTAAATAAAATATTTTATTCTAAAAGTTGTAAAATATCCTCGGAAATATCGAATATTTATGTCCACTTTCCACTTTACGTTGACTTTTAGAAGTAAAAAAAGCACACACACATATATGTATAATGGTCCCAAACAAACATATAAATGATATTTTTACGTCGATGAAGCAATTAATAGTTAATTAAAATACAATATAAACACAAAACTACACAGAATCTAATGCAATACCGGCCATATTGACAAAAGTAAACAAATGGTATGACATCACACGTATCATCGGTAGCGTTCGGAAAACCTCGGGTGGTGGTCGGAAAATGCATTAAAATTTGAATTTTATTTCAAAATTTGGAAGTAATTTATTGATTTATTCATTTAAATAATACAAAAATATGCATGGATACACGGAAAAACATCAGTATTTTGAAAGTTTTCAAGTATTATCAGTTAGAAAAAGAAGCTGGTAATTATTAATTGCATAGCCTTTTGTTATTTGGCTGAATACCATCCTGATGATTTTATTTATCAAATTTAAGGTTAACTTTATGTCAAAATATCATATAAAATAAACGACATGCCGAAAACCCGGATATACATTACAATCGATGACGCACACCAAGAAGGGTATTATTTCAACTCTATTACAAATTCATATCTAAGCAAAATATGAAATGTGCGTGTACTCTATTGAGAAGAATGCCCTGAAAATGTGAAAGACAGTAATGAGAAAAGAGACAACAGCTTCTTACCTATTCATTTTTCAACTATAAAGCGTAAACAGCCCACATAACAATATTAAAAAAAAACATCAAACGAAATGAAATCATCCAATGTTTTTCTATATGGGAGAAAAAGATTTGCCGACCAAGGTCTACTAGATTAATTCGTTTCCGTGTCATAAATTTTCCACTCCGATAAATTCAAAAAGTTTATCTCTGAGTTTGCAGGTGGCTGTGTAACAAACAGAACCCGTGAGGTGGGTTTATTGCCGCCTCCTTTTCACCCCTCTCATTTCTGTCGCTCGGTGTGTTACCTTATAAAATTCAACGGTAGGTTACTAATTAAGACTGTGTCCGATGCAGAACAATTCCACTCATTAACTTCATCTCCCTTGCATTTTCTCTTGTTCTTGGATGGTATTAAGAGAATCGAACCGATCCTTTTGTGTTTAATAGAAAAAGGAACTTCTATTTTTTTAACAGAAATTCATTCTTATAATTAGTAAGTGTCCTTGAAACGTAAATAATACTGTCTAGAATTATAAGTCGAACGTAAATTTGAAAAAATTGCATTTTATCAGCATAGAATCTGTATTTATTTTTTTCTGGAAAGAAGAAGTCAAGTGAAGTTTGCCAACTGTCTTGCGCAGAAACCAAAATCGGTCTTGATTATCTATGTCGCCTCGTAACGACCGTATCATATCATTGGCGTAACAGACGATGTTACATACCAACAGCCATTTTATTATTGACATTTAAAGTTGGGTATTGTCGAATTTTTAAAATTTTTGAATATTTTAATACGAGTGTTTTGTGTTTTATTTAATCTAAGACCATGCCTTCTAAAACATTGTCGATGTTAAAGGAAGTATCCAGAATCAAAGCTGACAGATTATTGGAAACGCTTCAACTTTTATGGAGTCCCAAGATGAACATGGGATTCAAATTTCTATGAAAAATATAATAATCTAATATATTACTCCTGGCATTCAGATGTCACCACTATTTTTCATACATAAAAATTATTTCCAAGTTCTTATTTTTTTTCCTTCAATATAAGTACGTATACTCTGGCAAGTTTATCTGAAGCCGTGAAAGGAATGCAGTCGAAAACATTGGATATTGCCACGTTTAACTAAGAAAAAGCTAGAGTGCTAAGTATGAGTGATAATAATCAAAAACTGAACTTTTTATTATTAACAATAAAAACAATATGATTACCTAAACGTTAATTCTTCAATATGCTTAATTCCTTGGATTTTTTCTATTAGGTAACATTATTTTTTCAATTTATGAATATTGGAAGATAAACATTTTTCCAAATTTGTTATGGGTTTCTTCAAGCTCTGGCAGCGATGTACGAAAACCATAATTACCACACCCTTCGAATTACATAATTGGTTATTTTTATCGAAAGCTGACTTCTTATTGGCAAGCGCGTGCGTGTGTTCTTCCATCTCACTTCGTCAATTGACTGATATTTATTTATCCAGTGGCGTTGGTATTGTCAGCCACCTCTGTATTTTCAATTTTACTTGGTAAAATAGAAACCGTACGTTTATGACAGATATGCGCCATGTTTCCTCGCCTCTTACCGATGCCGCGTAGCTTCAGATAAACTTGCCAAACTATAATTGAGCTTTAATTTTTGACCGATTTCATCGAACATCGCCAATCGTTAATTTTGTAAGTGTAAGTATTTTCATATACCAGTGACTATTGTATGTGAAAATATCTCGAAAAGCTTTATAGTATCTGTATCTGTAGAGTAGGGAGGGTGAGTGTAGGCTCACAGCACTTAGGCCACATGTGACCCATCGTACATCCTCCCGAGGAGTTGTCCTCCTAGGTCATTGTCCATCCTGTCCTTCTCATGAGGGTGGACAGGTCACTAGGAGACATCTCCTTTATATCGGCAGGTGTAGGCCAAGACTCACCGAACACACACTCTTTTATTGACGATAACTCCGGACACTCGCATAAGACATGCCTGACAGTTCCATCTTCCTGTTCACACATCCTGCATAGAGCTGTGTCCACTAGCCCCATAGTATGGAGGTGTTTCCTTAGTTGACAGTGACCAGTCAGAAATCCTACTGTTAAACGCAGGTTTTTCCTGGTCAATGCCAAATATTTCTTCGGCGCCAGCTTCCCAGGGTCGTCCAGGGTGATCCTGGAAGACTGCATCCTTTGATTCCATCCCATCTCTTAAGGGATTGAGCATAGGTGTAACGTTTGGCTAATTTCGCAATTGTCGAAGTCGTTAGGCCGTAGGTGTCACTGGGTCCTAGAATTTTTAGTCCAGCGGCTTCCCTGGCTAAAGAATCAGCAATGCGATTTCCTTTATTTACTCCTTTCGTGCCCTTTAACCCACCACAGGATAATATTGTTATCTGCCGAGGCGTCAGCTAAATCTTGGTGGCACTCTAGTACTAGCCTCGATATAACACGTTGTCTGTTCAAGGCTAATAGGGCTTGTCTACTATCAGTGCAGATTATTATGATTTTGCCAGAAATTCCTCTTCTGGTTAGTTCTTTTGTGGCAATTGAGATACCAGCCAGTTCTTTATGAACCACGCTGGTATTGTTTCCCATTCCCCACTTAATCTTTAGGCTTAGTGCTCTCGAGTAAACTCCACATCCTTAGCCTTCTTTCATTTTTGACCCATCTGTATATATGCGTATTACATTTGCAGCATCTGACTCTGTGTTCTGTTTTATTTGAATTTTGTAGGGTTTGTTAAACAAAAACCTGGGTTCAATTGCATCATTGGCTGCCTGCAGCAGAAGTAGCGCAGTGAGCGCTTCCTGCCATAGGCTTAACCTCAATTGGCCCACTCCTACTTCGGGGTTTTGGCCAGCCGTGCGCAATCGTACCATGGCCATTAACGCAACCTCCTTGACGTGCAGGTTCAGAGGGGTCAGACCAGTAATTAGTTCCATTGCTGCGGTTGGTGTTGTTCTCATGGCTCCTGTGATGTTTAAACAAGCCATTCGCTGTATTTCGCTACATTATTTATAGTTTTTCCAAATGTTTTTTATTCATTTAAACTATACATATACAATAAATAGATTTTTAATATTCTTATTTTGTGTTAACCTACGATTTATTGTCGAATGTCAATTTTACAATACAACGCTGGTTTTGACAAGCTCGCGCATACGACTGCAACTTCACGTAGCTTCTTCCTATGTGAAAAGGAGTCTACTACACAAACTTCAACTGAAACTGATTTAGAAAATACGAATCCTCTTAAGATGCATTCTCCTACATTCAGTGTCCCGTCATCTCTCTAACAACTTAATTACTTTCGAAGATTTTCATTCGTTGAAGCTGAAAACTTCTCCGGGCTGAAGGAACATTAGGAAAAAGAAAAAGACAAGTTCTTGGATTTTGATAACTTTTGTCTTTCGTTTGGAAATGCGGACCACTGCATTTGATTTAAATCGTAAATTTCAACTGATTGCGCAATTAGTAATATCAAGAACTTCATGTTTTAATAAACAAAATCGTTTCAAATATACTACAAAGGAGTATTTTTAATATACCATGAATTAATTGTATGAATACAGTGCGACTATAAGCTAATGCATAAACTAATTAATATAAAAAAGAAACATTTTTGAAACCGGATTAGCAAGGAAATTCCTATAATTTAAAGAAAGAGGGGGTTTTTCAGTAAAAACACTCAAATTTAAAAGATAGTACATACTTAAACAAAAATCAAATGTATTCGTAACTCTATTGGCGCACTGTATACTTGACAATTATATGCCCGTTATACACAACATAATTCATCAGACACAAAACACAATTAGAATTGTATGTCGAATGCAATTTTATTTGATGGAAATGCATACGCCGCGCGGCAGCGCTATGTCAATAGCGTTGTATTTGTATTTTTAATTTCTGCAATTCATCTTTCGACACCATTACGATTACACAATAAGCTTTCATGCTATGAAGTATTGTAAAAAAGGCTCTTACTAGATGGCACAATCCGTATTCTACTAGGATTTTTGTCAAAAACTCAATATTTTAATGCCCTATTGCTTGGACCATAATAACAAGTCAACTATAGCAAATATGGATTAAAAATGGAAGACATTACACCACCGGAAGCCATCTATTATTTGTTTTAATAATTAATCAAGTATTTGACTACCGTTACATGTAGTACATGTAGTTTTCCATTTTCCTTTATGCTGAAATCCCCTTTCCCTCATATCCATTAACGACGATCTTTAAGCTGGATTTATAAACTCTATTATTCCGGTTGTTCGTTGTTCGTCTTGATTTCCACGTTGCTGGCGATTTGTTATTCACAGTTGTTCGACTAATTTATATTGGTTTTTCGTTGGTGGTGATGTTGAAATTTGATTGGTCACAAAGGTGATGTTTGTTAAACGACAGAAAAATTTACATGAGAGATTGTTCACGTTTAGTTACTGTTTTTCGTTTTTGTATCAATATATCAAGAAAGTAATTTTTAATAACAGCGAATCTATTTTCAAAATATGTGGAGTTTGACACGATTGGCAGATATCAAGTCACTTGGCTTCAGTTTTCATTTGTGGAACTACGAATCACAAATAACAAGATATGTAATTTGGTTATTTGAGAGCAACGACGAACAACACGACAACAAGGCTATAAACGCATTATATGATATAGTCAAAAGCGCTCTTATCGTGCGAGTTCAAAGGTCATTAGATATATGTATCAAATCCGAACACACAGAGGTTACCAAAATGTGAGATTACAAATATACCCGGAGAAAATAATGATGGTTGATGTTTCCTGCACTTTGGTTGACGAATTTCCACTTTTTCATTCATTCTCGAAATAATCTATCAAATTTAGTACTATTTTTTTTGCTTGAGGAGGCAAGAAACCGGAAAATTGCTTCTTATTATTCATATTGTCACTTTGAGTTGTTAAAGTCACATAACTGAAATTTAAATAAAAACTTCGCTGGTGAAAGACTTTTTCGAATCGCTGAAAACTAAATGCATATCTTTTTTTTCTCCTGTTGACATTACATGAGTCTGTCTTATTTATCTCACGGATTTTATATGGAAGCTATGATTAAACGCAATAAAAGAAAACAAAAACGGTGAGTATGTCTTTGTTGAATCGCATGATAAGACTGCATTTGACTATATCAATGTTTTATTTTCGAGCAGCAGGGATCAACAAACAACGAACAACAGAATTCATAAATCCAGCTTTACACAGAGTAAGTACTGAAATTCAAACGAAGCATCTCCTTACCTCTATTATCATTTAATTAAATTTACTGTGGGATCATCGATGTCATTTAAATTAGCAGCATATACACATAGATTCAAAAGTTTTGCATCACCCTAAATCTCCGAAAAAAAATGTGTTCATTATAAATGGATCAGAGATTAATCAAATGATTAGTTTCAATAAAAAAACCTGTATATTTGTCAAAAAATTTTATTATCCATTAATAAACTTGCTTTAAACATAAAAAGTATTCTTAGAAATTAAATGAATTAAATACGAATTGATTCTTTTTAAAGAAAAGGTTGAGTGAGAGCCTGCATGAGAACTTTTAATAAAGAGTATATTTCCACCTCTAGAATTTATGCAAGCTTGAAGTCGCCTGCCCATGCTGTTTACCAAATTATTGATAATCTGTTGAGGATTTCGCCATTCTTCTTGGGCCGCATGAACAAGCTCCTGTACACTCCTGGGTGGATTTCTGCGTGCTGCCACTGCCCTGGCAAGCATGCCCCAAGCATGTTCTATGGGACTCATTTCAGGAGATAGGGCAGGTCAGTTCAAACGATTGATCCCTCCAGTTTCAAGATACTCATTTACAGCTCTGGTCCGATGAGGTCGGGCGTTATCGTCCATAGAAACGAAGGAATTGCCAACAGCTGCGCGCCATAGTCTCACGTGAGGATGTAGAATCTCTCTGAGATACCTATCACCAGTCATCGTTCCCTCCACATGGATTAATTATGTGCGATCATTTAACATGATACCAGCCCAAAACATAGCACTTCCTCCTCTGAAGGGCGGCACGGGGCGAGCATGGGCAAGCTGAGCAACTCTCGCTGGACCGTCACACACGTATTCGATGGCTATCTTGTACCAAACAAATCCTTGTCTCGTCGGAAAAAAACACCGAATTCCAAAATTCTTTAGGCAAGGCCGCGTGTTCTTGAGCCCACTGTAGTCGGCGAACTCTGTACTCAGGTTGTAGTCTGGGCACTCTTATTGGTCGGCGACACCTCAAACCTGTCGCAAGTATTTGTCTTCGTAATGTCGAGATCGATACTTGAACTCCCAACGCATGTCTCATATCTCTTTGGAGTGCTGGTATTGCCATGGTCGGGTTTCTTCGGATAGTTAAGTGGATATAGTGGTTCTGCCGCTGATTAGTAACACGCCTTCTACCGCTTCTAGGTCTATCACGAAGAGAATTGGTCTGGAGATACCGGTTCCATAAACGAGACACATCACTTTGCCAAACGCCAACTCTGTTTGCCACGAATCTTTGAGAATGACCTTCTTCAACTAAAGCCACTATTCTTGCACGGTCAATCTCACTTATGACTTGAAGATTCATGTTTGCACTTAAAATCGTAAAAATCAAATGCCTTGAATATTAAAATGATCGCACTAAAATGTTATCTTACAAAAAAAACTGTAAACATCTGTATATTGCAAAAAATATGAAACATATTGAAATGGTAAACATTGATAAACAAGCCAACAAAAAATTGTTAGCGCAAAAAAATTCCGTCGCATCCGAAGAAGGTGATGCAAAACTTTTGAATCTATGTGTAATTCAATGATACATGGAGCATTTTCAGTTCCCATGAAGAAAATACAGGTTGTCCAGGAGAGTTCTTGAAAAAAAACTTCAACACCTAGCGCTTATTTTATGTTGATTTCACGTAAATCACCTTGTTAAAAAATTGTTCCTAATGAAGCTATGTTTCTTTAAAAATTACGCTGTAACATGTCATTCAAATAAATTCAAAACATATTGCTGTTCAATTAAATCATTCTGTACATTCATAAAACTTTTGTATTCAAATCCACTGGAAATTATTTGAAATCAACCACATTTAAATGCGTTAAATAGGTTGTTGTTGCGAAATAGTTTTGCTGATGAACGACAGTGTCAGTATCGTCTACAAAATTTTGAACATAAACTATAACTTGGCGATGTAAGAAAACCAACCCTTTCTAAGTAGACTGTAATAAAATTCAAGACAAATTCTGTGACGTGATGTGATGAAGTTGTAAAAAGAAGCCGAGCTAAAGTATATTATGCATAAATCATAAGGTATGAAAGCTTTCAAAAGATACCCAGCAACGGCAAAATATATACAAGGTAGAAATTGCTAGTGTTTCTTATTGACTCCTTAAATGTTCCGATTCTCAAATATTTCTTCTGTACTTCAAATATACAAATATACTCTCTGAATTAGTTTATAGTCTCCTTGTTAAACTTACGAATTCATTTTTTAAATTTGCTAAGAATATGAATAAAGTCCAGAGGAAACATATTTTAAAGTTAGTAGCAGGAGTAGGTAATTTCAATAAATTTAAATTTTATTTCGTGTTTAACAAAATATTAAAAATACAAATTAACTTAACAATAGTCAGAACTTATTTATTATTTTATCACTCGACTTATCATTTATTTTGACTCCACATTTGACTGGATCTGGAAAGATCATAGAACAACTAATACGTCAATGTTAACATCAATATAAATGGTGTTAGCACATACGGAAGTCTTCAGATATGCATGTTGTTTATGAAGTTTGACTAATATATAAATGAGGCCTAATGTATAAATCAGGCACTACATAATTTGAAGTACTAAATAAATGTATTTCAGTAAACTATTGAAGGACATATATTAAGCAAACATAAAATTGAATTTAATTGACGTATATTACTATTAAATAATATAATATAAAAGCAAAAAATATATACTACAGCATCTATGTTAGTTCTGGATGTCAATAACGACTCCAGGTGATTTGTGTTCACTATTTTATATTTCGGAGGCCTTAAACATTCTAGTAGCTCTTTTTGTTACGAAAGTTTAAAGGGCCTAATGCAATTATCCACGTGGTGATTTTAATGTAAATTCCATTCTCCACTTCTTCATGTAAATGTGACAAAAAATAACGATCCCACTTTATCTGGATATATAACGATGCTGAGAGTCTTGCCCTGAAAGTCTCTTGATCCCCCAAGTCATACACAGTGTACCATTAACAACATTTCGATTTTTTCATAATTATGATTACTTATAGATATAAACCTGGGTATTTTGTGTACCTCTGTTTTATGTAATTTATGTATGTATGTGTGTCAGAAGGAGTAGGTATTCTTCGAGACGAAGAGATCTATTATGCTCCATTATTCTACTCAGTTTTTAGAAGTTCATTTTCAAGCAGTTTTATTCAAAATAAATAATATGCTTTTCATACAGTCACTACAGAATTTGACGTTTTTTCCAATACTGTTTGAAAAAGTCAAGTTTTCTAGAATAATAAGATTGAGTATTAAAGTGCCTTTCAACTTTTTCTTATAAAGATCCCTATCAATCCCCTATGGTAATCTTCTGCACCTTGGCTCCAGAAAGGCTATTTGCTAGTACATTGTTTGACCGTTTAACAGATTGACAATACATGATCATAAAAATCCTCTAAAAGAAAAAACTATTTGCCAGCAGTATATTTACTATTTCCATATTTTTCCAGTGTACATTACTCCTTACCATATATTCAAACTGCACATATCAAATAAAAAAATCATTTTTGTAAAGAGAGACACTCTGTACTTCTCCATTCCTAATATACTATTCTATGGAGGCATCTGAAAGGAACGTCAGCAAGTCAAGTATCTTGCCGAGAACGACCTAACAAATGACTTCGTCGTAGATTTTCTCGTTTCCAGTGCCCTCTGTCGGCATGTTACTCGCTTTTAAGGAGTCTGTGACGACTAATGTATGTGCATAGATTACTTTAGTTGGTAGCGATTTACACGCTAGGCTGGAGAACGGAATTACATATATACGTGTAATAATAACGTAACTTTGATGGTTTTATTAGGTTTCTTCTGTGAAATAAAAGGATATAATGTTCTCTTAATTTCAGAGATGTTAAGTTCAGCTAAAGTAGTCGATAGCTGTCCAAATTTTCCACCACACCTCGACCGCTGTATCACCGCACTTGTCGCTCATTTTATTTGCTATTTTGACATATAGCTAACCTTAAATTTATGGAAAACTCTATAGAGCTAGTCTGGCGTGGAATTACATACCACCCAGTTGGTTGGCGGCTAGGGTGGTATATATACCAAAAGTGGGCCGCACAGACCCACACCCTAAATCAGTCAGACCAATTAGCCTAACATATTCCTTCTTAAAGGACTTGAAAAAGCACTGGATTGCTACATCAGGCGGGTAGCTTTATATAATCCCTCCCTGAGCATCCATCCAATATGCTTATCAAACTGGCAAATCAACAGATTTAGCTTTACACAACCTTGTTGAGAAAATCACACAATCCCTTAACAACAAGGAGATTGCGGTGGCCATATTTCTTGACATTGAAGGAGCATTTAACAATGCACCACCGACCTCCATTGGTTCAGCTTTGACTGAAAAGGGCATCAAACCAACCATTACTGGTTGGATATATGCCATGCTCAAAAATAGGACAGCCACTACATCCCTTCAGAACGAGACCATCAGCTTTAAGGTTTCCAGAGGATGACCACAAGGCGGAGTACTATCTCCCCTACTGTGGTCTCTCTTGATGGATAACTTGCTTAGCGATCTCGAAAGAGAAGGGGTAGAACTGCAAGCGTATGCAGACGACCTTGTCATCTTGGCAAGGACCAAGTCAGGAAGGGTAGCATATAATATCCTCCAAAAGACGTTGGACGATGTCCACAGTTGGTGTCGGAGGGAACAGATGTCTGTTAACCCTGGCAAAACTGTAATAGTTCCCTTCACTAGAAAAAGGAAGTTGGAGGATCTTCCACCACTTTCCTACAATGGTGAGGTTATTCCATTTGCAGCGGAAGTAAAATATTTGGGGATTATCCTAGATAAGAAACTTACTTGGAACGCTCACTTGGAAAAAGTTATCCATAAGGCCAGACTATCTTTGTGGACATGTCACAGGATCTGTGGAAAATCTTGGGGCTTGGGACCCAAACAAATCTATTGGATATATGTGATGATTGTTAGACCAATGATCACATATGGAGCTATTGCCTGGTGGCCAAAAGCTTTATAGCGAACGGCCCAAGCAAAGCTCTTTGGTTTACAGAGACAGGCTTGTCTGGCAATCACTGGTGCTATCAGCTCCACACCGTCAGCAGCCATGGAAATCCTTCTCTCCATATATTTTTGGAAAGAGAGGCTAGATGGACAGTATACAGAATTGTACATATTTCTAAATGCACAAGTCAGGCTTATGCAGAACGAAGCAGAATACTAGCGAACAGTGAAAGTCACAGTATTCTGGGAATGACCTCTGACATAATGCCTCCAACAGTAAACTACGACCTGCCTTACACCGTCCTAATTCCAAATAGAGATGAATGAGTCCTCCGTAAGGATGAACTATTAAGAGCAGACAGCTGTTGGTACACAGACGGCTCAAAAACACCCTCAGGCTCTGGTGCAGGTGTATACGGGCGCAGACCTAGGACAGAAATTTCAACCTCTCTAGGATCCTATGTTGTAATTGGTTTTAGACTGCCAAAAAAGACTCTCTTCAATAGGAGAACTCAATAAAGTATTGCTGGTCTGGATCCCTGGCCATTCTGGCATGGAAGGAAACGAGTAGGCATACTTTCTTGCAAGGGAGGGTGCCGCACGTGTTTCTATCGGCTCAGAACCCACAATTGGCATCGCAATAAGTTTTGCCAAACAAACACTAAATACCTGGACAGCAAGAAGAGCTTTAGACTTCTGGCATAATTTACCAGGATTGGTTCATTCAAAGGCTTTTATACATCCTTCGAAGTATGTCTCCAAACAAATGTTAGACCATAGCAGGCATGACCTACGTTGTCTAACAGGCCTTTTAACAGGCCACTGTCATCTGAATCATCATATGCTAAAACTTGGACTGTCGGAAGATCCGACTTGCCGTCTTTGTTTGGAAGATGATGAAACAGCAGATCATATAATTTGTGCCTGCTCCGCCGCGGCTCGAATCAGGTATCTGATGTTTGGCAGGGTCTCTCTCTCGCCCTCGGACCTGAAATATCATTCACCAAATAAAATAATCGGCTTTGTTAAGAAGCTGAATTTGTTTGGTGAAATCTGAATAGGTGTGAGCCACAATAGACTCTTGTGAGTCGCAGTGGAGGGCCTTATAGACCCACTCACCACAAACCTAACCTAACCTTAAATTTGATAAATTAAATCATCAGGATCGTATTCAACCAAATTCGAAAAGGCTATGAAATTAATAATTACCAGCTTCTTTTTCTAGCTGAAAATACTTGAGAACTTTCTAAATGCTGATGTTTTTCCGTGTATCTAGGTATATTTTTGTATTATTTAAATTAATATAACAATAAGATCAATATTCACTTTTCCTAAATAATAATTGACCGTGAACAACAGACCTGACGAGAACTCTCAGTGGGACAGTAGAAAAAGACTTAATACACATTGCCAGTAGCAAAGGTACGTCTGCATCCTATTTTGAATTATGTAATTTTTCTCGATTGATAGGTTACGCTTGCGCCTATTCTAAACAAATAATCAAATGTTTTTTTAAGTCAAAGATCAGGGTTAACGTTTGTAATACATTTAAACGGTTCATTATTGTGATGTTTTGATCAGGATTAATCACAGACCTGCCTTTTTTCCCATTTCTTACAACGTAAAGTGTTAGAAGGACATTAACAATCGATAACGCACACTAAGAAGGGTATTATTTGAACCCTACAAACTTTTTACTCAAACTGTACAAGCTATAAAATAAGGTAAATTTTTATTTGGAAAATGACTCTTTTTGGAGAAGATTGGGGATATTTTCGTCTCAATGAACAGATTTGGTACGCTTGGAAATTAAAAGTGCTAATTTTATTTTTCAAAACGTTAATTTTATTTTCTCAAGAAGCTCATTCAACGTTGTTTAAATTTATAAATAAACGTCCAAAAGCATGGGAAAGTTAAAAACTAGCTAAAGCTAATTGGTAAGATCCAAATCCATGTAAAAATAATCCTAGCTGAAAAAGCAAAAAAATGCTGCTAAATGCCTCTCGGCAAAATATTTAATGATTTAACTTTTGACCTAAGTTACATCAAAGTCTGTATTTTAAACATGCACGTCGTTTTTAATGAAGGGTAATTTGCTAATAGCTTCGAAACTTTCAAAACTCTGAAACTTCATTTAAAACTATTTGGAGAGTGCGGTAAAGTCTCTTTTATACTTTATTATGTTCTGCAGTCGCCGATTCCATGCTTCAATGACTTGGAAAAATATTCACAACATAGAAAAACGGTCGGTTCAGGCAAATTTCCAAATTTTTTACACTCGCGAGTTGGTTTGGCCGTTCGAATAGAGTTAAAGAGTGTTCACATCTATAATTACCTTGAAAATAATTGAAAGTTTGGGCTTAATATACTATTAAACATGTTAAGAGTGAAACTTTGAATTGAAATCTCTGCCTCCCTACCTCCTCCCCATATTTATTATATTCAGTTTAAGTAGAGCAGTGAAAATAACAGAGATATTTATATACATAATTCAGCACTATGAAAAAATACCGGAATGTGTCGATTTTTTTATTTTGGTTAACCATTTTTTTAAGATCAATCTTCTTTTCAACTACTTCACTCTCTATGACGTTGGGAACAATTTAATTGTACGCCTTGTACAATGGATTACAGATTTTTTAAATTGTTCCTTGTATATAGTAATAATAGTATTCTGTAAAATAAAAATCTTTCGAAATTATGCTCAGCGTTCCATACACAACAAATATAAATCAACGAATACAATTTTCGTGCCCCGTTGATTTAATCACCCCTTTTTTGATTATCACGCCCAACTACCTGCAATTTCCTTCCGTTTCTCTCTCTTCGATCCGTCCCCATTTCCTCTCCATAATTTCCTAAATCAAATAACATCTACTTATAGAAAACTACCACCCTTTGTCCACATGTAAATAATATCCTCTTTTCTCCGAAGTTATTTCTCACAGTAGGAATGCCTCATCGTATCGCACCCCATTCCCTTAAAAGGAACCCTCCAACAACACCTGAAGTTTGTTTTTGGCATTCCCCTACATTGCGACGCAATGTTCTCACGGTTTCTTATTATACAGAAACGACGCCCTACATTTTAGGTATTGTACTTACTGTACAAATGTGATTTTATTTCGATTGGATAGTAATGGTCATTTACCTCAGAATATTTTAACAGAGGTCGCTGAGAAATATCAATTTCCTTGTACTTCAATGTTAAAAATTATTTTTTATGAGAGAGAGGCATTTAAATAGTACAGGGTGTCCCAAACAAGAGTGACTGATTTTAAACATAAATACCCACTTATTAATTGTTCCAAAGATATGGGGTCTTCACTAGTTTCACTAGTTTATCAAAGAGATTTTTTTAGGCTTGGCTGGCATTTCATCCCATCAACACAGGGTGTTTTACTAATGTTGGTCAAATTTAAAGGGGAAAATATTTATTATTTCAAATGGAACACCATATAATTTTTGATCTCATTCGAAAGAGCAATCATTTCCCTTTCCAAAAATGTATGGTTTTCTATCTTTTGTTTCATCAACAACAAAGATATTCGAGGTTTCATGTACTAGTACATTTTTAATTACGTGAATAATTGCCAACAAATCTGACAAACAGTTTATTTAGTAAGAAAACATTATTCAATACATATGAAGGAGGAAGAACAAAAAAGTTACAATAAATGCTGCATATGCCTACCCTCTTCGTTTATGCATAACTGTAAATGAAATTTTAAATTTTCAAATGAATTTTCTAACATTTCTTGCGGAATGTTTTCAATAATGTTCCTGATATTATTTTTTAGTTCTGCTAAATTGTTAGGCTTAGGATTGTAGCACCTATCCTTCACATATCTCCAGAGAAAAAAATCTGGGACAGTTAATTCAGGAGACCGCGGTGCCCATTCAATCGGTCCAGCTCGACCAATCCACTCAACATTAAAAAACGTTTTTAATGAATCTCGTGCTATACGAATAAAGTGGTGGTCTATCTTTGTGGTTAATGAAACAAAAGATAGAAAACTATACATTTTTGGAAAGGAGAATGATTGCTCTTTCGAACAAGATCAAAAATTATAGGGTGTTCCATTTAAAATAATACATATTTTCCCCTTTGAATTTGACCAACATTAGTGAAACACCCTGTGTTGATGGGATGAAATGCCAGCCAAGCCTAAAAAAATCTCTTCGATAAACTAGTGGAACTAGTGAAAACCACATCTCTTTGGAGCAATTAATAAGCTGGGCATTTATGTTTAAAATCAGTCACTCTTATTTGGGACACCCTGTATATTAAGTACCTCATCGCTTTATAAAACGAGTGACTAAAGATATTTTTGACACTAGTGCTTACTATACTTTTTCTACGCCCGCTGGAAAAAAACATAATGATATAATATTTTAATTGTGACAGATGACAGATAATGACTGACGTTTCATTGGAAAATCGAATGACACAGAACTACAAAGTTATCACAGAATATTGAATATAAATAACAGAAGATACCCTTGATGTGACGTTTAAGAAACAAAAGTTAAACGCTAGTGTTTAAAGTGACGTTTTGCAAATGTCAAACCCGAATTTTAGATGCGGTTTTAGTGACGAAAGTACAAAAAGAATATTATTTGTTTGCCCCGACGACTATTAATAATGTTTTTGAGTAATTAACTATCAATAAATAAACAATAATTGTAGTATAGTATGGGTAATAGTACATTACGTAACAAGAGTTGAAAGTAGCCCATTACGCACGAAATGAAAAAGTTTATACACGAAGCCGAGTGCGTAATGGGATTACAACTCGTGTAGCGTACTATACTTTTTCTACGCCCATCTATTTTCTTCTGAGTGCTCATAATTTCATCTTTTTTACTACTAACAGAGATATTCGTAGGTAAAGTTGAGAAAATGTTGGGATACTATATTTTGTTACAAAAATTGACAGCATAAATAAGATGACGCTTATTTCCATATCGAGAAAACGCGTATTATTTTTCTTAGCAATTGTATAATGTGTTGCCGACATTTAGGGGCATCACTCTTTTAATCTTAAATTTATTTCTCTAATGCTAAAAGTTTTTATGTTTTTTCATTGATTAAAAGTATGTAAATAAACCAAATAAAGTAGTACGTGAATAAAAATTTGATTGTAATTTGATTGTAATTTAATTAAACCAAGAAGTTTAAGTTTTCTTCTCAAAACGCACGTGTATGTTATGAGATCTCATTACCTGCATGTTATTGTTAATAGTTATTTAACCAACAAGTGTATTAATGAGGGCCATTAACAATCGAGCACGAGCAGAGCGAGTGTGTTAATGTTCGAGATGTTTGCAGTCAATATTATTAAAAATACGTTGGATTGAAATTTTTTTCAAATTTTATATTATAGGTACTGTTAATAATACTAAAATAAACAGTTGTAGATAAAATGTTGTACGTAACACGTGTGATAGGAATTATTAACGCACTTATGTGATTACACGACTCGGCCCACGGCCTCGTCATGCAAACTTCACATGCGTGTTGTTGACAGTGCGATTTTTGACGTTTACAGACATGGGCGTTGAAAAACAAATTTACATACCAAGTATATATTCACGCCCAATGTATTTCAAAATACAGATAAATGAAATATAATAACAATATTATTATCGTCTGTGTATAATTTCTACGAATCTGAATCTGCAAACACTGACAGCCCCTTTCGAATAAATGTCGTATCCTTAAGCTCGGGGTCTTATTCTTTTCCAATTCCTTTGAACGTCTGGCACGTGTCATAGAAAATGAAACTGAACAGCTGCCGTTCTTCAAAGGTGCATTCAAATTGAAAACAATATCGTCAAAAGGAAAGAGAATGATTTAAAGGCCATGAGCTACTATTAAACGTAATTTGAAAATCTTTTTGGCAATTAAAGAGGCTGGGTAACAATGAGGTGGAACATTTCTTTATTTTGATGGATAATGTGATGTTGAAAGGTTGTTAAAATGATTAACAGATAAAAGAAAATGTATGTTTATGAATACCGAAAATTATTTTTTATTAAAATTAGTGAAAAAGGTGATTTGTGAATGTGAAGTAAAAAATATGTGTTTGCTAAGCTCTTGGTTAGGAACCTCAGAGAAAACTCATTTTTTTTAAAGGGAGTCATACTTTACCAATTTTAATCCGCTGATCCACTTCTGAGCACAGCCTGTAATACCACATAGAAGAAATGTTAAAAAACGCTCTGCTCAGCCTTGAAACCTGTTCATAAATACAGACATTATGGATACTGAGTTTAATAGGTATATTATTATACCATGAAGTGTTAATTGTTCATCCGCATCGGCGTATTCTAAACCTAAAGTTGGCATTTCCTTTTATTTTGAAACGAAGCACTTGAAGCCGAATTGTTTGGTTCTTTTAATAGACATGTGATTATCTCATAAATCCACCTCGTTTCATATCTCCTTTTTCTCTTGTCGAGTTTGTTGAGATTAATTAGACTCTCCTCTCACTGACGAAATATTAGATGTTTTAATAATAATTCTTAGTCCGATAATAAACTTCTTACAGATTCCATTAGTGAAAATATCAGATATTATTTCGTAACATTTCCTTTTAATGCAGTTATAAAACTGAAAAACCTATTACTACGATATATCCTGAGATAATAACTGTTTCTTCTTGGCATTAAGATCTCAAACCCGCTTTTTCACACAGAACAGAGCCGGCCATATTATAAATGAAGGTTTTTACTTGGAAAAATGATAATCTTAAATTTTTCCACTGTGCACTCTCTAGAATAGGGGCTTCTTCATTATTTTCCTCTCTTTGATTTTGTTTTATCCAAACCCCTAATTCATCATCGAATAGCAGATTTGGTTCTGGGTCAAAATATGGAGTTGATGAGCCCTAGTCCATCAGATTTTTCATTGCCTTCGATATCAGAGTGTCTTGTGTTCCACAACAAGTTATATCGTTGTGTTTTGAGAGGGCAATTCTTTACATAATAATATCTCCCGAGAGATAATAAATATAATGTTAAAATATCGACAATAATAGTGTGCACAGTGAAGTTAGTCAATGTATGTGAGACGTGGAAGTGATTGTTTGATTCCATGGGTCTGCTTATATCACATTATCATTGCCGTTGCTAGCTAAGTGAAGTCTGGGTTGCTGTGAGCTGCGAAAAAAAAATGTTATCGCCAACCGTCAATAAAGCCGTCAATTATCAGATTGATTTCCGGAAGTAAACAAACAGTTCACCTTCCTTTACTTCATCTGCCGCATTTGCGGCAGGTAAAGTGACATATGCGGCAGGTAAAGTGACATATGCGGCAGGTAAAGTGACATATGCGGCAAGTAAAGTGACATAGGCCGCTTTTAATGTCATTTGGAGAAAAATTCTTTTATTATACAATAACTATTATAATTTGATAGTAAACCTTTCAATACGTCCCTGTAGAAAGGGCAGCTGGCACTTTATCCTCTTTGAGAAAGAAAACCATTCTTCTTTGGCTCTTTTCTGTCTGTTGCGATTATTTCTTGACAAGTGAAGTGTATCTTCGGGATTAAAGCGTGGATTGTGGGGCTCGGGCTGCATTTTATTGTGTGTAATGTTCTGCATGTATGCCCGCCACGGGGGACACTTTCCACATAAAGACATTCAAATGATTGAAGCGACAAAAAAACGACAGAGCAAAGAATGGAATTTAAAAAGTCGTATTTTCTTATTTGACGTCGGAAGTATTATTATCACGAATGAACAAATTCGCTATTGTTATCTACGTAAAGATGGGACTGAAAAAACTGTGGAAAACCGAAGTTTTCAGTGCGTATTTCAGTTTAGGCATACCCTTGAACACAGTAAAGCTCCAGGGTATGAGAAAATAACAAATGAGAATAAAAGAAATGTGTTAATAGGATATATGATGATTGGAAAATGCCACTGATCGTACCAATTTTATAAAAAAGGGGACAAGCATACTGCTGCAATATGAGTATTTATCGGGATGTGGCAATAGAAATAGATTCCTCTACAATTGTGAATAATTTAGCTGAAGAGGTTAAATTTACTTTTGTGAGATTGATTTTCTGTTTTAATGAAAGCTTCAATTTTCAATCATCTATCACTTTTTAAAATAGGTGCTCCCAAATTAATATTCAGGTAACATCTCGGCTCGTATAGGAATGCGGCAAAGAACTTAACAGACTGGCGACTCGGAACAGTGTAACACTGCATGGGTCCCAGGTAACAAAGGAATCGCTGGCAATGAAAAAGATGACGAACTTGCAAGAGCAGGATCGTCAACACTGATGAACGGACTCGAACCATCTGTGGGCATCCCCAGGAGCACCTGAACAAAATAGGGCTGTATAACAAAGACCTCACATGCAGGAGATGCAAAAAGGACACTGAAACAGCTCTGCACATATTATGCAACTGTGAGACGCTGGACCACAGGAGGCAAAAACTAAATGGAAGACCCCAAATGACTCCAGAAGACCTCTACAACCAACCAGTAAATAACCTGTTTGAGCTAATACAGGGAACGGATTGGCTGAATAGGCTGTAGTCAGAATGTTAGGAGAATCCACAATAAGCCCAAGAGACTGAGGTGGTGACGGCTAAGGGACCACTCCTTTAAAAAATATATATACATGGTTATAACCATTTCAGCAGAAGGGGCAAAACGATGTTTAAAAATACTTTTAGATGTAGCCAAGTCAAAAAAATAATTAACAAAAAAAACTTAACATTATTCCTTGAACTTGAAAAATTGCTTTAGGTCGTGCACTCGCTTTTTGCCGTAGGCGGCGCCTTCACTAAAGCTTTCCCCTTCTTAACCTATCAGATGAAAAAAACAAAAACAAAGAAGCATATCTTGGCTTTATTGTTCTGAAAAGGCTTTTGATAAGGTACCACGCGAAACGTTATGGGGCATTAAGAGACAAAAAGACAATTAGAATAATAGAAAAAACCAAAAAAAAAAATAATTCCAAAATTTGTTGATAGTGTTAAGTACCGACATTTACAAAGAATAATAATTAATAATCTATCGATCTGTCGAATAAAATTCAATATGGCACCCCAAGGCAAACAAAATATAGTTTCGGTCACACTAGAATGAGAACGTACAATAAAAATTAATTTAAAAATAATTTTCATTCATTTCAATTATATGAAAAAAAAGATTGAACCATCTAATTTCAAGCACATTTCAATACCAAGAGCCGTAGAAAACAGCTTTTGAGTTGGCGAAATCAAAAATTAATTATTTTATCATTTATTTGATAACTTTCGAACTTTCTTTTGACCGTGATATTTTTTTTTCTCTACGAAAGTTTTGGTGCCTTAAACTACCCTGTAGATTTGATCGTGTGACCTTGTCGAGAGGGTGGTAATCCAAACAATTTAAATTAATATAAAACTTCCGACAAACGTGGCGCCCGTATCTATTAATAAAAAAAAATCATGATCGCCTGAGAATTCTTGATGATGCCCACATAATTTTCAACCCCCTAATCAAGGTTTGCTACATAACGTCAGTTTGCGTGCGCGTGGCCATTTAAATACTTTTAATCTTAAATAGGGTCCAACGGGCGTGCACCAGTGGTTTATTTTAAACGAAAATATCAAATTATTCAATATATCGGTAATCTCAAGACAGAAATCAATAATAAAAAATCTTACAATGAATCTCTCAGATCTCAGTGAATGTTCACCCAATGTATACATCAATAGAAACAGATGGTATTAATTAGAAGCCAGACCACACCGTGGGAGCTAAGCTTTAACAAACTTTCTGGTCTGTACCGTGCTGCGGCCGTATTCTCGACAAGTGAGCTTTTTGACGTATACGCATCAAAACGAATGGTTTATGTGCGAGTACTCTTTTGAAGTGGTATTCTTGACGACCATTCTTTTCTTGGAACGTATACGCTTGATAATGTGCGATCATAACATCCGGCATCACTGCAACATCTCACTAATTACAGAAATTGGTTCGTAAATTTACGTTTTGTGAACTTAGATTCAAAAACTGACAACTGGCAAAGAGAAAGATTATCCACATTCGTGATTTACAGGAAACTGAGTAAAACTTAATTTTATGTATGATGTCTTATCGAGATAAAAAAAGTCAAATGACCGACTGCCAGAAAAATCCCCTATCAAGTATCTGAACAAAGTTCGGATCTTCAATTTGGTAAAGTTTCAAATAACTTTACATTCAATGATGCCGAAAGGAAATGGACAGAAAAGCACCGAAAAGACACCAACAACTACAACAAATTGAATAGTTATTAAGAATATCTTCAGAGTCTTTAGAATATACTCCAAACTGGAGCATCTTCCATTGCATCAATCAACATTAACCATATAAACTTCTTTGTCTTCTATTTTTTTAAATATTTTTGACAATCAAAAGTGTTCTGCCAATAGCAAAATATTTAGGAAAAAATAATTAAGCTAAGTTACATTTTTGCTGCAATTATATTTATTTGCGAAAAAGTATTTTATCGCCTAAATAGATAGGCATATTTAAGAACGATTAATGGAATTGTAATCTGCATATTTTAAAGTTAATATCAAATTTATTTTACTCAAGTGGTACATTAGGCTCCAAGATTAATCTGGAGATGATTTTGCTCGGCGATTAGAGACATCGTACTCAAACGGTCTTGTGATCAGTACTGGATGGACAAGGTTAATAAGTTATTTATAAGATGCGGCATAGGGATTCCTGTACCAAACTGTCAAACGCGAGCTAATTTTTTTCAACAAATAGCGTTCATAAAAAATAATAACAGATTTGGAAAGGTCGTGGAAAAATAAGTTCAAATGCACTTTTAATTTTCTTAAATTCGTTCGGGTTGAAAAAATGATATTATGTTTGAAAAAGTCGAACTCCATTTTCAGTCCACTTTCGAATACTTTTAACCGCGTAGGAAATAGCCAGACGGATTGAAGCATGGGAAATTTAAAAGTTGAACGTGAAGTGTCGCGGTTCGATTCCACGCTGTGGTGTTTTCAGTACTCGAAATTGTTATGAAAATGATATGTCGCATCTTATAAATAACACAGTGTATGTGCCGGGTTTGGCGTTGAGTATATAGCTCCAAACATCAATGAAATAAATATCCCTTATGAGCTACACCACTGTAATACTAATAGCTCTTACTGTTAAATTTTAACGCTCTTGACAGCCTTAGTGGTTGGTCGGAGGGTGGCAGAGAAGCGGGATTATTGTTTTTGTAAGTGAATGGTCACGTGCCACTTTAAGTTAACACAAATAATGAAAATACCAGCAAAATCAACTAACTGCTTTTACCGTTAAGTAGTAAGGTTATACATAAATAATGTTGTGATGTTAGGATTGTCATTAAAATCGTTAGAAATAAAGATATAGCGATATAGGTAATTTGAAGACAAACTTTGCGCTAGAATTTGAGTTTAAGTTCAAGTTTGAGAATTATTGAGTTATTAAAGGAATTACTTACTCAACCTCACTCAAAAGTTTGATTAACTGGACTAAATAAGAAAACTAATAACCTCAGCAAATAACCCCTATCAACTATGTCTCTGCACGCAAGGATGTGATAAAGTAAAAGAAGCGACAAAAGGACCAACGGACCTTGTAACGGATGATCCAGTTGTATAGAGTATTATTTCTCACGGACCCGGCAAATTTCCCTTTTTTTATATCTCTCGTCCTTTTATGTAATGCCTTAACATTCATAAGATGGAACTGGTTTCATTTTACAAGTTGCTCATTACCATTTCTATTGAGCTCATGGAACTGTATACCAATTCGCAAACAAAAATACTTTAGACAACTATAGATTAAGAAAAGATGCAAACTGCTAAGTGAAAAAAACATTCAATAATAAAAAATATGGGAATTAACTGATCTCTCGTTATGGTGTTAGATCTTTTTCCAAATTAATTAAAATGGCCAATATGAAAGACCTCGAAAGAACTCGCAAAGAACCATTCTAGAATGGCACTGCGCAAGTGCATATAATTAATGCCGCTCGAAGCTATTCAGTAGGATTGCCAACCGCATTGATGTTTGGAAACGTTAAAAGGAGAAAACTTTTCCGAAGTTTCATTAGTTTTCAATATTTTCTTTGTAATAATGTCCTTAAAGATCATCAGTACAATTGTCAACCCAATCACAGTATGAAAACTCAAGCAGAGGAAGCGAATATGACAGAACTGGGTTGGTTTCGAAAATTTTGAACTTTTCAAAAACACACTTTGCAAGAATGAACTTAAAATTGACGCAGTCAGTAGGATTGTCAACCGCATTGATGTTTGGAAACGTTAAAAGGAGAAAACTTTGTGAAGTTCCGTTAGTTTTATTGAAGAGGTAAAACGTTATAAAAATAGTAATAGCCTCCCTTAAAAATTAATATGAGCTTAAATTAAATATTTGTGACACGGAAAATACCTAAGGATGACGAACTATATAAAACAATTCCTAACGATTCCAAAACGGTTCCGGAACGGTGTTTTATCGTAGGCTGGAACGAACCTCATGTTCTTCAATTAAAGTGGGAATGACAATTGACAAATTTCTTGCGATTTTTTGGTCAATTTTCTTGCTTTTTAAACAGAATAACCTCCTGTGTATAAATTTCAAGTTAGAGATGTAGCATTTTTTGAGAACGTGTGTGGGTGGCCTATATCATTTGCGTTTTCCACTCAAAATTGGAATTTTTTAAGTAGTGTCACTTTTCTTACGCGGTTAATATTATCTTGTTCATTTATATTAATCGCTATAATCTACTCCTAACGATGTAAATGTAGTTTGTAGAACCAGTGTGACATCATTTGATAATTATGAAAAGATTCCACGTAATAAGTGTAGAAACAATTATTTTATTGAATATAGTTTTTCTGATAAAAATGTGTTGCAAAGTTAAAATTGAAAATCACATCAGGTAAGACAATCTAAAATTCATGTGACTCTTATAGTCAAAAAATTTACGAGGCACAGAATCTTGAGAATGTTCGCTCTGCTCCAAGTTTTATGGCAACATAAACAAAATATTTTAGTGGGAATGCAATGCGGTTTGAAAGAGAATTGTCATTTATTATTGAATGAAAAAAATTTAGAAAATACTACCTGTAAAGTAACGTAAACCTAAAAGTATTCCCTTGTTCGATTTTCCGGAAAACTCTCTATTGGATATCCAAGGGTGTTATTCATAAATGACTTTTAATAGAATAATAAATTTAATAGTTGAAGTAGTAGTAGTAGTAGTAGTAGTAGTAGTAGCAAACATATTTCCAAGAGAACAATAATAATTATACACCAAGGTGGTGAAGACCGAGCACCAAAAATATTTCGCGAGGGGCTTTTCCCCGATCTGATTAAGATGCGAAGCTTATAAATGTCTTCACCATTATGGTGTGTTTACACTAATAACCAAATTTAAGACAAAAATTAAAAATAATTCACAAACGCACCTCTTCGTCTGACTGACAAGTACACTGTCAGTTTTCGATATATCATGAACGTACTCGTTATGTCATCAGTCATTTTTGGTTGAGCGCGAATTTTAAACTAATGGTATTTTTATTCAAATCATTTTATCTTGATAGGTAATTTCAAGCAGCAATTATGTTAAAGACAATCTTCTGGGTATTCAAAATATTTGAATTTGTCCATTATTGACCTAGGTTAATAATAAAAATATTAATCACTAATAGAGAAATTCAACTTCTCAGTTGGCTAGAAGAAGCAATAATTGCCAACTTCACAGCTAGTAGTGGAAAAAAGGAATTTTAAATCGAGTTGAAGAAAGCAAGAACTTTTAGCAAAAGAAGTGAATATGTTTAACCTCTACAGCTACATTAATCATGAGAACAATGAGCTGATAGTCTTGAATGTCTTCATGAAAGAACAGTGACGATTCTAAGCGAAATGCCAGAACAACGAATGAAACCAACAAACAGAAGTTCTTCAAAAGGGAAAAAAATTAAATCTGCTATCCAGAATCATACACTGAAAACTAGACATCGCCAACATAAAAATCTCGCGCAGCAAAATAATAACAATAGTAAAATTCACGAAGTTGTGGAATTTCAACTGCTTAAATGCTAGAAGGAAACTATTCCAGCCCCACTATAAACTTCTCGAATTGTCTGCTTTATGTGGGAAGACTGTGAAATTAAGATAATCCAGGAATGGTATAAAGTTTGGGTTTTACAAGGAATTCCAAAAATTATTACCAATTTATTATTAAAATAGTAATGAATTCGGCAATCTACACAACTTTAAGTTAACTTAATCACTGACCTACCACTCCCTTATAGAATCAGGTCGAATATTGCCCGTTTAGA
>CAJUYI010000216.1:116056-129828 GCA_910591695.1 Galerucella pusilla | reverse complement strand
AGTAACTGGAAATTTTTGTTACTTGTTCAAGTTTTTTGGTTCGTGAAAACCCAATTTTTTAAATGTGTTTTTTTTGTTATTCGTTCTTTGTTAAATAACCGTTAAAATTATTTCCATTTCTCATCTCTAATTAATTTGATGGGACCCCAAAACAACAAAAATGTCTTAAGTGAGCGATATTCATTGTTTATGCCTAAATTATCAAATGCATCCTATCAATACAAACATTTTGTAGCTTTTTTCTCAAAGTTAGATGATTATCGCTCACTCAAGATTTCCGCAGTTTCTAATTTCATCCAAACAAGTATAAATACTAAAACTTAATCTCCGCAAACGAAGTTACTTTACTCTTATAATGTTTTGTAATTATTTCTGAGTGTTGATTTAACTAACAGTTAGATACTTAAAGTGTCTTACTTACTGTTTAATCCTAATAACTACTGCTGTTTGTAAAACAGTAACAGAGATCATATCATTAGTAGTGGTTGAAAATTGAATTTTTTTTATAAGTATTTACAAAAATATGTGTGCGAGCACATGTCATTACACCAATGAAGTAAAACTGCACTAACTATCGACAGAATTTTATCCTAACAATTTTCACTAAATTCGTTTTTAATTTGTCAAATTCATTTTTTTTTCTAAATTGAAATTCCTGTTTTTTCATCAATTTCTTTCTTTTTAATTCTTTTTTATCAATTTTGAACATTTTTAGACAATTTTTCAATTTATTTTTATTTCTTCTGTTTTTCATTTTGTATTATTATTTTGATCTGTTAAAATATAGATTTATATCAATCAATTTTTAGTTTTGTAAAAATTTTTGTTAATTTGAGTCAAAATTTATTTTATTATTTTATTTTCTCACACATAATACACTTTTTATTTTGTTTTTTCTTAAGTACTGGGATTTTTATTTTATTAGTTCTCTTTTCTTCTCCTAATCTTAGTTATTTTTTTTAAGTTGGTTAGTAGGTACAGTGTTTCATACAACTTTATTAAATTTTTCATTAAATTTTAATTTCTCCGATTATTTCAATAGATTTTTAGATTGTTTTTATTAAATATTTCAATTTTTTGGTTTCATACTATTTAAAAGGCTAGAAGATAATATAAATTTATTAGAAGTATAAATTGAATTAATCAAAATCACTTAATAGAAATTTGATTCATTCTATTCGAAAAATTGTAACTGCTTCTTGCAAAATATAAATTACACATACAAAAATTCCACCACAACTTTTACACTTTCTATTTTTATTTTATTTCATTTCAAAACCCTCTTGAATATTACAAAAATTGCATGTTTTCATTTATATTTTTTTCTTTTCTATTATTTTCATTACTTTCATGTATTCCTTTATTATTTCCAGTTGTTTTTATTTTCTTATTATTTACAGTTTTTTTTATTTTCTGTAATTTTTGTTTTTTATTATTTCCAGTTTTTTTTATTTTTATTCTCTTACATTTTTAAACATTCTTGAATATTACAAAAATTGCATGTTTCCATTTATACTTTTTTTTCTTTTCTATTCTTTATGTGCTCTTTTATTATTATTTCCTGTTCTTCTAATGTCCTAGTTTTTGTTTTTTATTTTTTTTCATTTTTCATCCTTTTTATTTTTATTTTCGAACATTTCGACTTGTCTATATCTGTAAGCTCTATTTTTTCAAAATTTAGAACTTAAATTTACTTAAACTTTCACTTATTTTCAGTTTGTTTCGATTATTTTTTATTTTGATTGATTTATTTCACTTTTAAGACTCATTTTATTAGAGACAAATTACACTAATTATTATTTTGTATTTTCATTAGTCCATAACATATACTCGTAGGTATAACATCGCCAAAAATTTGTATGTCCTTTTATTGCTCCATTCAAATTATTTTCTGCCAACAACTACAGCAGCATATGACTTCGAAAGAATTATTATTACTTGATCTTTGTTCCAAATAATCCATGAAAGAAATTATTACAAAACATTGATTCTTTGAAATAATTATTGTGACTTTCAAAATTTCTTTTATCCACTTACGTTTGCGAATATATTAATTAATATTGATTTACCTACATTTTATGTTCTTTCTCAACAAATTTAAAATAAGACTACAAACAAATTCGACATTATTTTTAAACCGGGCGGAAGATTACTATAGAGTCAAACAGTCAAAAAAGAAGACTGAACATTGACGTCTGTTATGCGCAGAAGGGCAAACTTCTTCAATATTTTTCACCTCAAAAATATATACGGCAGGTCTACGTGTCGTCATAAATCGTTTTGACAGTAGCCCTGAGGATAAACAAAGCATTCCTCGCAGTCATATTTAATTTTCGTTATCGGTTTTCCCATTGTTATAAAATATTGATGTGAAATTAGGAAGGGATATTTTATCCCTTGCTTTATTACTACCACAACCAACTACTTAACAAAATCTAGGCATTTTAAAAAGCTATATCTGGCTATTTATGATGAAAAGACATATTAAAGCACTACAAAGCAAAAATTGTACAAATTTAACCAAATTTTATTTCCCAGGGCGACTGTCATTAGTGCCAACTGTCAGTAAGTGGACATACGCTAGGTATTGCATTAAACTTCAATAATTTCGCATTCAACCCAACACTAAAATTAAAGAAAGAAAAAAGATTGGATCATTACACAACAAATACAGTTTTTAAAATTTGGAATTCACTACAATAACTAACACTAGCTACTTATGCAACATCATTTACATTTTTTCATATAACTTCCAAAACATTACGTGGATTGATTTGACGTACACCATGAAAAAATAGATTTGCTGTGAAAGATTCAAATGGAAAGAGAATACAGTTAGAAGTGAAATTATATAAAACAATAAGTACCAGGAGGGCTATTTATCATTTTCTAATTTAAATTTTCATGAGACAAATATTTTTCAAACAAAATTTATTGAAAATAAATTGTATACGTTAATTTTTTGCTTCAAAATTTAGTTTCAAAAAGAATTCTGATCCAGATTTGAGAATGAAACAAAGAAATAAATTAAGAACCACACAAATAAGATGCGAGGTGGCATCTAAAAACATAATTTAACTTGACACTATGCTCCTTGAAATATGTCTCTGACCGCTTTGTTTCATTCTGACGAATCCATATTAACTCAAAATAAAATATTCTTCTTCAGCACTTGTCATTTTTAAAAATAATGATTTCAATATTATGTATGATGAACGCGTTAATTTTAATGTTTTGCAACACTCAGTAGCGATGTAACATGGGCTAGCACACAGGACAATTTTCTGTCGAGCACTCCCAAAATGAAACAGAAAACTAAACGTGCTTACGTGACTTTATTCTAAAAAATTCGATCACGATATCAAAATTCACGCTCCTATCCTTTATGAAAAGATTGGCAAGTCTCGCTAGTAGAATTGAGTATTTTAAAGTTTAATTTTGAGAAACTTATTTCACAAAAAACCACCGAAGCACAAATAGACACACGGAACAAACTCAGAATAGCTCAATTTTAAAATTAATTTAAGAAGCTCCAAGCTAGTCCGTGGTACCTACCGCTTCTTGAAAAAATGCTGGCGGCTGTCATCACTCAGTCGTAAAGTCTCAAAATATTTTCTTCGGCTGAAAATACATACAAAATGTTTGTTAGATTTAGTACTATGACACGTAGTTCTTCTTCTGTTGACGTGACCAGAGCTTTAGGCTGTACAACATGATGGTCTAGATTTCCGTCAAATATATCAAGAAATTCATAGCTCTTCTGGAAATGCTAATAATATGATAATGATAATAATAATAATAATAAAAGCATCTTGACATGCGTTTTCGGAATCTTTTCCTTCTACTTCTTTCTCAATTGTAATATCCGAGCCAAATTTTAAAAAAAATTTAGTGGCTTTGACTTTTATGATGCACTTTTCCAGCGATAGCCAGTGGCTACAAAGCTACACCGCTTCCATTATAACTCTACTGTTAACCCTTCCTACATTTAAAAAGTTCAGATACTGTTGCTTTATATAAATAAAAATCATATATTATGGAAATGCATAAATTCATACTTCAAATAGTTAGCCAACATTTTCATACATCAAAACTTGTTTTATGACTGTAGAAAATTATCAAACTAAAACTCTCAAAGTTTTGTAATATTTGTAATATAAATTGGTAGGTTAATCAAATACTCACAGCTCAGGCAATAAGAAAAATTTAACTCGCCACCAGCAGCTTGTCATTTGAATATGATGAAAGAAAAAATATGATTTTGGTACAAAGTAATATTATAATGGAAAGTAAAAAATATAATTGTGAGAAAAATAGTGTTAAAAATGCATTCTTGGGGGGTTGAAAATTCAAACTTTGCTTACAATTTTATCAAGAATATTCCCAAATATTATGTGTCTTTTAAAATACTCTTGGTTTAACGGGGGGGCTCAAGCTGGGATCTTCAAATGGTGGATTTACTATCATAAATTATTTAAAAAGGAGTGCCCCGCCAATAAAAATTCACGTTATTCTATTCTATTCTAAAAAAAATTATGATTATATTAGTTTTGGAACAAATTTTGATCGTTTTTGTTTGTATGTGGTCGAAATTTATTGATAGATAATTATTTGTTATGCACATTAAAGTTTTAGTGTCTATACTTAATGGTTTTTATATAATTTTCATTGTTTTTGTTTACTATCATTTATTCTTTATTTTTTGATATCTTAAAAAAGTTATTTTTTATGGTATCGGCTATTGTTTGGTTTTAATTTTTTGGTATCTTTTTATTTATTTTCAGTTTATTATCATTTATTCGCTTAATGTTTTTGTTTTTTTCCAAGAGAACCCCTCAAAAAATAATTTTATTTCATGCACTCATAAATGTTTATACTTAATGAATATGCATTGTTTTTGTTTATTATCATTTCTAATTTTTATTTTATGATATTGTGAAAAAGTAATTTTTTTTATTTTCTTACGGTATTGGATATTGTTCGATATTAATTCCTGGGTATCTCTTTATTTATTTTATTTTATTTTTATCATTTTTTTTTTCAGTTTATTATCATTTATTTCTTTAGTTTTTTGTTTTTTCCAAAAGAACCACCTAAAAAAAATTTAAAAAAAAATAGAGCCTTCATTTTTAATTTAGTTTACATTCGTTTAAATATTTATTATTTTCACATTATTTTTTTGTTGAAGGCGTTTTTTGTTCATTTAATTTCTTTTTATTTCCTATTCCTTTAAGAAATACAAAAATTACACCTTTTTTTAATTCAGTTTCTTTTTTACTCGTTAGCATTTTCATTTTTAACATTTTTTAAATTTTCTTTCAAGATGATTTCGTGTTCACTAACTTGTGTTTTTGTGTTTTGAGTTTTGTGTGTTTTTTTCTATAAGAACCCCCTCATAAAAAAAATAAAAAAAAATCAAGTTCTAGTATAACTTATATTTAAAATAAAATAAGTTATAATAATCTAAGAACTTCACGCCATGAGGGTTATTTTATGTTTTTTTTTTGTGTTTTAAACTTTTTTGTGAGTTTTAATATGTGTGAATTTAGTTTATAGTTTCAAGTTTAGTTTTTAAGTTTAATCTTAAGTTTTTCATTGGTATGATCCATGTGCCTTCTTTACTTTTAATTTTGTCGTTTACTATCGAATTCGTATATTTTTTCCAACCACCAATAATACTAAAAAATACTATCGCCGTTAGCAATTGGAAAAAAAATCGAAATTGAAAAAATATTGCGCTCACAGAAGGAGTCAACACTACAACTATGAAAGTTATACATTATAATTTCAATTAAGAAAAAAACAGCTGCTTGTAATATCAGTAAATTTCATTAGACAAATACGAAATTAAAACAAAAACGTTTACAGGTTTTTTTTGAAAATGTATCAAATTTTTTCATACCATATTCCATTCTACAGAAGTGCTCCAAATTTCTTAAAAAATCTTATTAAACGTTTTTGTATGTCACAAAATATTCCATTATTTTATAGGAATTTTGTAAAAATATCTTGTATTGTATCTTCACAGAACACGGCACATTTTTTTACAGTTTTATGAATATTTAATTTAAATTGATTAAAAATTTAATTCGTTTTTGGCAGATAAAAAATACCTTTCGGAATTTGCGAAAACTTTATTGGGTCTTAATCATAAAAAATTTCAATTTTCTTAACATTAAAAGATGTGGAAGGTTAATACGTGGGTAATATAAATTGTATTTTGGAGAGATTTTAGAAGTAACATTTCAGCTGAATTTGCCAATTCTTTTTAAACTTTTAAAATCTTCCAAAAAGTTGTGGAAAAGACTCCATGAAAACTTCAATTTAAACCAAAAATGTGATAAAAAATATCAATCCTGGCTATCTCCAATTTAAAAAAAGTGAATTCTTTTTGAATATTCAAATTATAAATTAAATTTAATAATAAGGAGTATGGGAGCCAGTATTGTTAAAGTAGTTCAAGACGTCTAAATCCGTCAAGTTTGATCCACGACCGTTAAATCAAGTTATCTCCAACATTAAAACCGTAACTCTACGTGTATTTACACAAAATCTATTCGTATTTCTATACAAAAAAAAAAGTTAACATGCTAACCATGATTATACCTAATCCTTTTGTTGTAGTGATCTTATTATTATTTTTATTATTATTATCAGGGAAATGGCTACGTTTTTTCCGACACAAACATAATACATACTGTCATTGTTTGTATTGTACTATTTTTTAAAACACAAAAATATCAAAAGAAACTGCTAAAAATGGATATATTAAAAGAACAATTATTCACTTTTAGACCAAATCCGGTTCGATATTTACATAATAACAATATTAATTTCGTAAATATATAACATTATCGAAATTTTATAATGTTAATAAAATTTCACATTTTATTATATATTTCATTCCTAAATATATATTGTTATTGTTACAATTTCAACAAGATTTAATTCCACAAAACGAAAATTTAAATTTTTAATTTAATCCAATTGCAAACGATGATATTTTAAAATAATTTTATTATTATTGGTGAATCTGAAAAAATGTACGAATCAAATTTTATATCGACTAGTTTTCCTTAACGTAAGAACAAATATTAACCACTTGATGAGTACAACATCCCATAATCTGCAATAGTTTTCCTACAAACACGAATTGCTGAAATATAATTGAAATCACGAACTACTCGATCAAACTAGGACCGGTAAAATGTGAATTCACGGAATGGCTGCTAAACTTTGGTCACCATGTATAGTGCAATTAGTGTTGCTTATCCCCGAATCTCTAATGTGTCCATTTGAGTTAAATCAATGTCTTAAATTCAACGTTTTAGTTTGGTTGAATAATCCGTGTTTGTTATAATAATAGCAACAAAAAAGAACGAGTAGGTACTATTTTATTTCACACTGTCTGCGTATAAGTTAACATTTGTCAAAAAATTTAGTATAAATTATTAATATGATGCATTTTTAATGTATTCTGCCAAACTCTCTAATTTTGAACTAACTATTTACATAAATTACGAAAGAGTAAATATAGCAGAAGGCTAAAATTACACCATTAGACTCTATCATTAGTTTCTTGTCTTTAGTATTATTTTCAAGTTTATGGCAGTCCTGACGGCAATTTCCCCACAGTACACCTTCGCAAATAAGAAGACTCACCATACAGTGTGAAATAAAATTACAATGCAAAATCCTCAATATTACTCTTCATAAAATTGTTTTGATACTCTGGTTTTTTAAATATTCGCGTTTGTAGTTTTTTCTTTTCAATGTTTGCTTTATTTTTCCTCTTCAACTGCTATTTCCGACTCTTCACTAAATAATTTTAATACATATTGTTAAGTTTTTTTTTTTGTTGATTTGTTTTAGTTTTCCGTTCTGTAAATAATTTTGTATATATTGAAGTGTGATAATAAAAATTCTACATAATAGTTGTATCTAATTTTAATTTTTCGCCCAAATCAATTTTATATCCACTACAAATAACTGCAAGGAAACGTTTGACAACACTGGTGACCGGAAAGAAGACTGTCATGTGTTGTTGGCATGTTCTGCAAGTCAGTTATTGGTTTTCAGTCCAAATAAACATCCCACTTTATAAAACTGGCCATAAGTACGGACCGTAATTTATCTATATCCAGAAAACGTTTGAAATGACTTTAATAACAAATTGACTTTTATTGAATTTTACAGTGAAACTGGAAACAATGCTTAAATTTTACCGCTGCCTTACAACCCTTCCTAAGTTTCAGTACTGGACACAAATTACGCTAATATTTACTCCTTTTCCATGCAAAGTTTCAATAACTTGCTCTTCCTTCGGGGAATTAAGGTAAACTATTGCCAATAACTCTAGAGTCCTCAACTTAGTTGAGATAGGTAGGTATATTGAGGAAAAACTTGTAATTTTTTTCAATATCACAGGATTAATATAGATGATGTGTTGATGTTGATGACGTATAGCCGGACAAACAGTTGTACTTCCATAAAGAAACTTCAACTAGGTATATGAACATATAGTGTCATCTATACTTCAAAAGAGTAGTTACAAAGAAACAGTTAGCAGCAATATTGAAAGGTATGCAATACTCTTTACACAGCCAGTCGAACATTATAATATTTTTGGTTTGTGAAATAATATTTTCAGTTTTTTTCTAAGATCATGGACCATTATTAATGATCTTTTTCTCTTTTATTATGGGGAATTATTTATAATTTACTCATTTTTAATGTTTAACAATGGAGAATGGTATCCATGAATATAACCATGGAAAATACCTATAAAACCACGTCTCCAATATAAACCATTGCAGAACACATGAAATTAACCATATTGTTCTGGAGGACAACCTATAGGTTGGGAATTGGAGCATGGGGTTTGAGTCCACTTCACGTGTTTTGGCATGTGCTGTAAGTCAGTTGGTTGGCAGACAAACTTTGTAGATCATTGTTAATGTAATATAAATTTTATTTAAATAAAAACTTTACAAAGTACACATGGCGAAGTCAGTAAACTGTCTCTGAATTGAATTAAATTATAATTAAAATATCAGAGTATGAAAAAAGCAACAGATTCGTGCGCCATCGAAATTCTAGAGCAACAGATCCCAGGTGCACAGAGATATCAATTAAATAGTCACTTCGCTTGGTTAAAACAGCCGGAAATCGAAAAAAACATATGCTATATCTTGCTCCTCGTATTCCATAATCAACAACCCTACAAAACGGTGACATATCAAATAATTTCAAGAGCTTTTCCTTAATTAAAGTCCAGCTATTATCATTTGCATACCGGTAACCAATGAAAACTGAATAGAATGTAACATGAGTCCTCCAGCACATTATGGCCGACCTGTCACTGACGTTCTGAAATCGTCTATTCCATTCTCTATGTTTTATGATCGACAGTCATCTCTATCGCTCCAATAGTGTCAAATTATGACATGACATATTGCGGAGAACGTCAACCATGGACGTCAACTTCTCACCACAGACTTTTCACAGTTTTCACATTTTCACATGGCGAATTCGACTGGCGGCACTAGTGCGCACTGAAAGCACTCTTTCTTGGTGCTGGCTGTTCGGCTGACACAGTTTTGCACCGGTTTTGAAAATATTTGCCATGGAGATAATTGTGCTCGCCTCGAACTTGCACCAATTTAGTGCGGTCCGGTGAGAAATCGGCTGGCTTGCACTCGGTGCGGTTTTTTAGCACTCAATGCAAGATTCTAGAGCTGTACTGCTAGTGCAGTTCTAGAGGACCAAACATAACCAATAAATAGAAGTGGAGTTGATGACAGCACTTGAAGAATTTCTAAACACTTCATAGAGCACCGAGAGTGATTTCTCGGATGAAGAGTTGTTAGCTTGCTTGGTCAATTTGACAAATCTTCTGTCAATCCCCTTCAGAGATCCCCTAACCTGGAATAAACGTCGGCTTAAGAACTGCACTTGTGTGGCTCGCATTTCCTTAGTGCCGTTTGGTAACTGCACCTGATCCGAGTTGGAGCAACTTTTACATGGCACTGAGAAAATGTGAATGGAACTGGGTAGGCCGTGCGCTTGGATTGTGCTCCCCAGTCGAATTCGTCATTAGATTAATAGATTTGGATTTTGGATGTGGAAACATGTTATCTATGGTGGAAACCCCGCTTGTCCGTATGTGATCGTAACTGATGTTGTCCATAAATAAGAAGTGTTATGTTTATTTTGATGTTGTCTATAATAATCATACTGTAGAGTTTCAAAAGAAACATTGAATTTTCATAAAATCTTAAAAATCATACCTAGTGCTGAAATAGAAATGCAACATTAGCTACCAATGAGCAACGATTATAAACCCTACAGGATTGCTTATTCGCTTGAATCTTTCGTCGGTGCTCACGTCACCAGTGGACCCCGACCGATTTAAAATATACTGCAATCGTTAATATTTTCCACTTTTTTCTAGTTTATTTGCAAAAAATAATAATAAATTAATTTTTTTTTGGTAATATGTTATTTTAAAAAGTTATATTTAATAGTGTATAAGTAGTTATAAAATATAAATAGACGTTTTAAACAATATCTTTGAATTGAAGAAACTTGCTTATAATTTATTTTGCACAGAAACAGAAGCAAATCTACGAGATGTGCTTATGAGTTAATTGATGGGTAAACTCAGAATTCTATATTTTTTTTATGGGGAAAATAAAATAGACGCCTTATGCACTAATAAAAAATTTATTAATAAACAATTTTTTAAAACCTCTATCATCTCTTGTGGTACTCACACATTTTTTCTTCAAACATTTTTTTCTCTGGTATTGATAGTTATTATAAATAATCCTAATACTTGTTCGAAGTTTACAAAGGTGGATTCATGCAAGCAAAAATTAAAACTTACATTACTTTAAAACTAAAACTAGGAACTTATAAAACCATGTATAATGTAGATGTTTATGCCAGAAACTGAGAAGCTACGGCATTCTTTTTAGTTTTAGCCTATATCTTAATTTCTTATTTTTTTGCATGATCATCTACATTACATGGTTCTCTGTTCTAAGTTTTAGTTTTAAATTAATTTTAATTTTTGCTTGCATGGGGAAATGTATAAATTGAAACGCGAATCCAAAAATTTTGTATTTACACTGAAATAATGTGCTTCGTATTTATAGACTTTCTTGATTGACTTGATTGACAATTATTAATAAACAACACCTTCAAAATTGAAAAAACGGATAAAATATCGTCAAAACACACTTTGTAAACAAACGATAAACCATAAAATTAAAAAGGCTAGGTCCAGTGATGACGTATTTGTCCGACTTGAGCGAGGCGAACACAGATTTGAATGGAAATAAGCAATCCTGTAGGGTGTATAATCGTTGACCAATGAGTACCACTATGCATTTTTAATTATAGGAGAATGTGTCAATCAAGGCAGTTTGATTTACTTTACCTTATATGGAATTAAATGAAAACTTTTATTGCGTTTACCATATTCGGAAGCCATTACACAATTGCGCTAAAATACCTAAACTATTGATTGCGTAACCAGTACTAAATAGCCTTATAATACACGAAAATCATATGAAATACATTTCAGAGATGATACTCACTCATAACATTTTCGATATTTTGATAAATAATAAATTCTTTGAATTGTAATGTAAATATTGACTGCATTTGAAGCAGCTGTAAAATATGTAGGAGTGGCTACAGCAACAACAGAACGGATTTTTGATCTCTACCTAAACATATTATTTATTATTTTAATACTTTAAAAATTTCACATTTCTTAGTTGGTGGTATTGAAACATACTTTTAGTTTTTTCACCATTGTAACTTTTTCACTGGCATAACCAGAAAAAGTCAACAAATTTTTAAATTTCAGAAGATTGAGTTTCTAACGATTCTGCAAAATTTATTTACAATATTTACCCATACAAATTCATCATTTTGTTCCCTTAGAAAGTTAGTTTGTAATAATATTCAATGGATCTTGGTAATGTGAACGAAGTAGAGTGCATATGCCGCATGGCAAAGTGATATCATAGGTAGGTACATATTTTATTGAGACAAAAAGTCGACTGCCGCATGTCTATATTTTAAAAGTGGAATTGTTGGAAATAATTAAATAAACTATATAGTAAAAACGAAATTTGTTACAATGTTACATTAGTGCTAAACTTTTAAATAAATCAGTAGAATCAGTGACTGGTAGAATACAATCATGTACAGTCGATGAATAGACACATCTTACAAGCAGTGCTGGCAACACGTTTCTCAATCTTTTACTTTCAACAAATTTATGTCAATGTTTTTCAACAATTAACAACAGTCGTGCAACGTTGTTACTGACTCACCTGGGTGTTTTATTGCTCTAATTTCATTACTATTTTTTAGTTAGTATTTAGTTTAAGTTCAGTATTCACTAAATTTACTAAAAGCGTTGTTACTGTATATTCGAATAATTTATTATCCACTTTATAGGTAAGTTATTGGACATTTTTCAATTATAGGGCGTTGACCATTGAAAAGTAATTTTTCCATAGTCCATTAACTATAATTAGAAACTTTTTTTGATACAGTACCAGTATTGTTACAAGTGTCGAGTATTTACTATCTAGAAATTGTAGAGAATAAATATTCTAACCTTAAAAACTTTAACATCAAACTAATTAAACAAACTAAATTATTTTACTTTCAGCAAAATGTCTTCCCGTAAAACTGTTAGTCGTCGTGGAACAAGCAAAAAACGTGCTCAAAGAGCAACATCTAATGTATTTGCTATGTTTGATCAGGCACAGATTGCTGAATTCAAAGAAGCCTTCAATATGATTGACCAAAACCATGATGGATTTGTTGACAAAGAAGATTTACATGATATGCTGGCCTCCTTAGGTAACTATTGCAAATGAATATATGCATCAACATCAAAGCACACAAAAGTTCATAAAACAAGATATGAACACATATGATCATTCATTTTTCTTAACAAAATAATTAATATAAAATAAATACTGATATTTAGCTTAAACATATAAAATTCATTTTAAGGTAAAAACCCCACTGATGATTATTTAGATGGTATGATGAATGAAGCACCTGGTCCAATAAACTTTACCATGTTTTTAACACTTTTTGGTGAACGTCTTCAAGGCACTGATCCAGAAGATGTTATTAAAAATGCTTTTGGTTGTTTTGATGAAGACAATAATGGAGTAATCAATGAAGAACGTCTTCGAGAACTCCTAACTTCAATGGGTGATAGATTCACTGATGATGAAGTTGATGAAATGTATAGAGAGGCTCCTATTAAGAGTGGATTGTTTGATTATGTTGAGTTTACACGTATTTTGAAACATGGAGCTAAAGATAAAGATGAGCAGTAAAAAATACAGTCAGTCAATTTGCAACTCTTTAATTATACAAGATGTCTTTATTAGATACATATTTTAGCGCTTAAGTATATTATGTTAAATTCATTCAATTATTTTTGCATTTACATGTAATTGCCATAATTTCTTTAGAGGTCTTTTGCTCTATAAAATTACACTCAATTTGACTGAGTATAAGTATTTTTAAAATTCATAAGGTCGTTGGGGCTCCATATACTTACTTTACTTTATAATTTAGTTGATTTATTTGGCAAATAATGTTCTACTGCATTTTATTTATTTCTAATGTTTTATTATATATAAATAAAGTTTTGTACATTTATATACTGATGTGTTTGTTCATTGAATAGATTATTAGTTTATCCAATTTCATTTTACATAAATGTA